>LOJH01046492.1:5750-18282 GCA_001685095.1 Ellobius talpinus
TTATTTTGGGGCTAAGCTAGCTGGGCGGCCGGGACAAACAAGCGACCCTCTTCCCTACAGCAAACATCCACCTCAATTGTAAATCTGATTCAACTGCCCTTGCTGAAGCCACTTTCTCTCACTTCTCACTTTGTATGCAAAAGGATCTCCTATTTTTCACCTATTCATGTAACTTCCTCTTGCCTTTATACGTTCCCTGTTTAATTTGCCCATCTCTGCTCACATCATCCTTTCTCTTGCTTGAAATGCCTTTGTTGTTAAAAAGAGAAGGTTCTCTGATGAGTTGTCAGAGCTCCATTTACCCGAGGGTGTAAGGATAGGTGTTCAGAATTAAGTTAGGAAATATGCTGGTATTGAAAACTTCCTAGCCTTGGGTAGCTGGTTAGAGTTCCAGTTCCAGTACCAGTACCAGGCAGGACTTCCCCCCTCTTGAGTCATATGTTAAACGCTACAGGTTCAGCTATCACCATGTTGCACTCTCATGGATAACTTGCCATTATCATGGTTATTGTATTTTGTAGGTTCAAGGAACATGGAGGAAGTGGGTACAGGAAGATTGTAAGGGCCAAAGACCCAGCAAAGCTGATGTGAGATTGTTTCTTTTGGAAATGACAGGAAGCTTTAATCATGACATCTCAGGAATATGGCTACCAGTACAGGTCCTGAAAAACTACAACATCTATAGGTGATGATGACATCAAGCACAAAATCTCTGTGTCCCTCCACAGATTGTTGTCAGGTTTTTTGGGTTTGCTTGTTTGTTTTTCAAGACAAGGTTTCACTGACCCTTGAAGCCTGTCCTGGAACTGCTTCTTGTAGACCAGGCTGGCCTCGAACTCATAGAGATCCACCTGTCTCTGCCTCCTGAGTGCTGGGATTAAAGACATGTGCCACCACCACCCGGCTCTTTTTTTTAACTTATTTTTTTTTAACTTATTACTACTTGGGGGCCCACCACCCAGCTCCTGAGCAAACACATAGAGGCTTATTATGACTTACAAATGTCCTATCTTAGCTTGGCATACTTATAGTCGGATTTTCTTAAATTATCCCATCTAACTTTTGCCTGTGGCCTTTGATCTTTCTCTATTCTATATACCTTCCTTTATTTCTTTCTTTGTGGCTTGCTATGGAGCTGAATAGCTGACCCCTTGCATACTCACTTCCTCCTTTTCTTTCTTCTTTTTTACTCTCTTGCTTATTCTATTTATTCTTTCTACCTGGAATCCCAGTATATCCCTTTCCTGCCAAGCTATTGGCCATTCAGCTCTTTATTAGACAAATACAGTGTTTTAGGCTGGCAAAATAATGCAACATAAAAGAATTGAACATATCTATGCATCATTAAACAAATATTTCACAGCATACAAGAATGTAGCACATCTTTAACTAATATTCAATATTTTCCTCTTTTTGTCTAAATAAAAATGAAAGGTTTTAACTTTTACACAGTAAACTTCACACAACAAAAACAGTTATCAAATAAGAATTATATTTACAATATTCAGTCCATTTGTGTCTGACAACTTTAGAGAAAATACTCCATTATCTATCCTAGCTTAATGAGTCCAAACTTTTATACCTAAATTACTTTCAATCATAACTAAGAAAAACTGCAACCCTTTAACTACATCAAAGACTCCAGAAGCATCTGAATGCCTAGAGAGTCACACAAAGTTCATCTGTAACCTTGGGGCATCCATCTTCAGCCAACAGGCCTAGAGTATCTGACTGAATTTTCAGTGAGGCAGAAAATTTGAAAAACTGTCCCACCTTGTTTTGGGATAGTTCAGCAGTCACTCTCTTATGTATCCTGCAGAATGTCTGCTAGACATTTCTGTGAAGCAGTAACTTTGATGACAGTCCTGACTCATTTTAGAAAAGTTCAGCAGTCACTTTCCTGTGTATCTGCATGTCCAGTTTATACAGCATATGGTAAACAGTCAAGACAAAAAGGTTCTTGCCCAAATGGCTAGCCTTCTCATGTTGAAAGCAGACTCCATATGGAATTTCATTGATGCCCTCAGATCTGTCTCATTGTCATGAGAATTTTTAGTTTATTAAACAGCTTAAATTCCATATTCTGTAGGTCTTTGATGTATTTGAAACTCATCTGTCTAAAATAGACCTGTTTAACCTTGAAAACATACCTAATGTGATTATGTTTGATTACTATAGATTAACTACTAACTTTGTTTCTTAAATAATTAGAATAATTGCATTTTCAAATAAGTGATATAAACACAATACACCAAACAAGAGTAGGAACATATACAGTATAACAAAAATGACTTTAAATTTGTTTCACTATACCAAAATGAATAGCAATACAAAATATCTAAGACTGATGGTTGCCTTTTAAACTTATATTCCTATATTCCTCTTGATTATAACAAACACCTATGACCCACAAAATAACCAAAAGCTTCCCACACCCAAACTCTTGAGAATGTAGGCATCTTTTTCTCTAGACAGCTTCTTGTTGTCTGTAAGTGAAGGTATTTTTTTAAGGATGCCTGAGAAAATTGAAATAACTGCAAAAATCCTGGGAAGACCACTGGTAACCTTAATTGATATATATCACCTGTCAAGATTCAGGAGGTCTTCCCTGATCAAACCTGATCCATATTAACCTGGAACAAATCCATAGCCTCTTGTTTCCTGCAGAAACAAAAGCAAAACCGCTTTACCAAAGCCTTTTTTATTTCCCTTTGGCAAATACTTTTGACCTCTCTTTTAAAGTTAAGGGAGCCCCGAAAATATCTAGGTTGGTTCAGCTTTGCAGTCCTGTTCACAATTACATGTCTACCAGCAGCTGTTGTTTGCTTGTCAGCAATCAAAAAATTCTAAAACAGCACAATACTATAGATGATCCAGATTCCCTGTGTAGTTTCCATCATTGTGTGGCTTTTTATTTTTTATTACTTTTGCTCTTTTTTATGACTTTACTATTTCTGAACGCTTTATTTCTTTCAATAACTATACACTTTTTCTTTCTTTCTTAAACATGCAGGCATGGTTAAACACACTCGAACCTGATTAGAGGGATTTTACTAACCGGACCTCTTTAATTCATATCTTTTAGCTTTTTTTAACCTGTGAGCAAACTTTAATCTGCTAAATTACAGCTATGTCCTCCACAAGACTCTTGGAGCTGGCTCTGTGGCTCTGGTTACTGGTTCTGCCCACTTCTTGGATCATGAAAACCTGGCCTAAAGCTTGCTGCCTGGAGGGAGGTTTGTTTGATGAGGAATTGCATTCAAACCCCAGAACTCTAAAATGCCAATACTCATATTGTCACATTTTTTTCTTAGTATTTTGTTTCAATTAATTGTGGAAAAGGCTATTTAACTGCCCTGCTATATGGCAGAGCTTCTTAAAGGAGACATTATCTTTTTTTCTGCTTTCTCAGGCACTAGAGATATTTAATATCTTCTCACTGGTATGCCAAAACATAGTTGGTTGTTTTCACTCTTTTGCTCTTTGGGAGCCTACCACCCAGCTCCCAAATAAACACAAGGAGTCTTATTATTACTTATAAATGACTGCCCTTAGCTTGGCTTATTTCTAGCCAGCTTTTCTTAACTTAAATCATCCCATCCATCTTTTGCCTCTGGGCTTTTGTCTTTCTCTAATCTATATACCTTTCCTTGTTTCTTGTTTTGTGCCTTGCTCGGTTACTGGATGACTGGCTCCTAACATCCTTCTCTCCTTCTCTTGACCCTTGATCCTCTCTTCCTAAGTTTCTTCTCCTATTTATTCTCTCTGCCTGCCAGCCCAGCCTATCCTTTCTTCTGCCTGACTATTGTCCATTCAGCTCTTTATTAGACCAATCAGGTGTTTTAGGTAGGCTAGGTGTTTTAGGTAACATAGCTTCACAGAGTTGAACAAATGTAACATAAAAAATGCAATACATCTTTGCATCATGAAACAAATATTCCATAGCATACAGGAATTTAATATATCTTTAACTAATATTCCACAATAGACAATGAACTAAAGGAAACTAAGGAAGGCTGAGAGTGGGGGGGGGGAAATAGTCTTCCTCAGTGATGCGTTCCCTAATTTATTATACAATACCACGTGGTCAGCCCTGAAATCAAGTACATGCAAGTGAACTAAACAGACTCAGCAGGTTGCATTTATATATCCATTGTGTGTGTCTGTGCGTGTGTGTAGATAATAGATAGATAGATAGATAGATAGATAACACAATTTTTAAAAAAAAACATGACTGAGGGGGAGCAAATGAAATATGGGAACATGGGAGGGTGTGGAAAAAAGAAAGGGAAAGAGGAAATTATTTCATTATATTTTATTTTAAATTAAAAATAAAATGGCTTTTTAAACACTAAAAAATTTAAACATTAAAAAATTCCATGTGTATAAATGTTTTAGCTGTAGGTATGTATGTATATATGTACCATATAGGTGCCTGATGTATGCAGAGTCCAGAAAAGAGTGATAGTACTCCTGGAACTGAAGTTATGGACTCCACCATGTGGGTGATGGGAATCCAACCAAAGTCTTCTGAAAGAGCAGCAAGTGCATAACAAAATAATAATAATAATGTCACCAACTTTTTTTCTTCAGTTGTGGCTTCCTGGATCTTGGCTATGTACTTAATACATATTGAAGATTTTCCTAAAACAAAACCCAGAATATTAACTAGAATTGAACCAAATATCTAAAGCATGCTAGAATACTTGACAACTTTCTAAATATTTAGAAGCACCTCAAATTTTTATTTTGCTACTTTTAATGTTTCCTATACAATTACATGGCAAGTTCCACACAGGTGTTCCTTGTATTTTCTCACAGATGTTTTGCAATGCTTCTACTGTTAGCTTTACTGTACATTTAGCAACATGGTTGTTTCTGCTGATCATTGATCTTTAACAATGTAATAACATTTGTAAATTAATGCTATGCTGTTATGCTAACACTAGTCCTACTATGTGAACATTAGATTATCTTTATTTTCTATGCACATGAATATATCATCAGCCTTTATGGGGTTATTATTATGTATACAATATGTGTGTGTGCATATGTAAGCAGAGTTTTCTCATAGGGACCCCCGGTGAGCTCTCTCTTGGAAGCTCACTCCCAAATAACCACAGAGACTTATTATTAATTATAAATTCCCAGCTTAGGCTTGTTACTAACTAGCTCTTACAACTTAGATTAACCCGTATTTCTTATCTACATTCTACCATTTGATGGTACCTTTTTGCAGTGTGGCACATTCATCTCCTGCTTCCAATGCATCTGCTGGCAACTCTTCGTGACTCATCCCAACTTTTTCATGCTCTCCTTTTGTCTACAAGTCCTGCCTAACCTTGACCTGCCTAGCTATCAACCATTTAGTTCCTTATTAAGGCAATGAGAACAACAATATTCACAGTGTATAAAAAGGTTGTTCCACAGCATGCATATAACATATATGTGTGTATGTTTCTGTGCATGATCAGTAAATTAGGTCCCATGGTTTCAGCTTACACAATGCAACAGACTTGGTTCCAAAAAATGAACCAAAGCTTGTACAGGACAAGTAAAGCATTGAAAACATTTTCCCTGTTTAATTTGAAACAGAGATTGAAAACCATGTTTTCTATTATTTTTACTTTCATTCCCATCTTATATAACTCCACGCTACTTCTTGCCATTAAAATCATCCTTTTCAAGTCCTAAAATGGTCTTTGGACCTGACATTTATCTGAAAGCTATGATCAAACCTCATTCACCAAATAAGTCAAATTATGTGTGTACAAGAAATACACAAGTTCTGTGGCTGTGTGGTGTTCTTCACAGGAAGAAGAGGCTCACCTCCACATTGTCAGTCTCAGAGACAGAAATTACCCAGATATCTCTACTTTCAGTTTCAAAGCATTGCCAGGGACAAGGCCACCTTTTCTAGTTGAGTAGAAGGCTTTGATTCACAAGACACAGGACCTCCCTTCTCTGCCCAGGTCTGTGAGTGTGAATTTCTATGCATGTGTTTCTAACAACTGTTTTCCAGGAAATGGGAATTTTGTGTCAAGTTAGGGAAGTTCTATAACTATTTACACTGTAAGGTAATTCTAGCCTAAGTGTTCAAGTAGAATTGCTGAATGAAAAGAGTAATTTTCTTGTCTGAGGTGTTAATATTTTCTTTAACATAGTATCAAGTGTCTATTATCAGAGCACGTGAACTGAAGAGTAAGAAGCTGTGGTGTTGAGGTAAGAAGCCGTACCTCTTAAGCAAAATCTCTTTTGTGGATTAGAAGGGTAACATTTGAATGAGAATTCACATATCTTATGGAAGGTGCTTTTGCTTCTGAGATAACACAACTTCACAATCAAGAAGAGGCAACTTGTATCCATTTTATCCAATTATCATAATCAAATATGAATATATCAATTTTTAAAATCCAAGCACTATTTATTAAATAGCTACTCTCTGGGAACACTGATAAATAATATAAAATGTTACAATAAAAACATATATAAAATTGTTGATGAAAATGGTAACATTTTATTGATGCTGATAAATGGAATATTACTAAAAGATAACAAAAAATTATCACAAAAATTCATGTATCTGACATGAATTTATCTTACAAAAAATATTCATCACCAAATAAAAATTATAAACAGAAAATTGTGTGTGCTAATGTTCTGCATCAGGAAATCAAATATTTTTATTAAATATCTCAATGTAAGTAAATTAAAAATATTTATTATATTTTTGTGGTATTTAGAAACAATGAGTCTTTACTTTACAATAAAAATGTTAGTTAATTTCTCCCAGTCTTGGATGTGCAGTCATTTTCATTATTTCATGTTTAAGGGATTTTTTTCTGTAGTTAACTTATCCAATATTTTATCTCAGTACAAAGATAGTAGAACAAATTCTGTATAATCTACCTTATTTGCTCAAGAGTCCTTTGGGCATCACAGAAATTAGACCAGATCCAGGAGTGGTGGCACATGTCTTTAATTCCAGCACTCATAAGGCAGATACAGGGTAAATCTGGAAAATCTGAAGCCAGTCTGATCTATATTATGAGTTCTAGGATAACCAGAGCTGCACAGAGACACACAGTCTCCAAGCAAATAGTTAATTAATTATATAACAAACCCCAGAATCTGGATCTGTTCCTGAAGTAAATGTGTCATACTCATCACACGATGACATCGGCTCGTGATCGAACGTCTCAGCACAGTTCAGGTATGTAGCATGATTGTGAATGCAAAAGTCTACTGCTTTGGAATGCTAACATACCCAGCATCTATACGGAACAATGTAAAGCCTGAGAAGCTACTTACTGCATTCCTCACTGTGTTTATTTCATATTATGTTTATTATATTTAACATGATTTTTTGTGAATGTGAAAGGAATTTTTCCCTTTACTTCACCGTCCATCTACTATGAAGTCATTTATGGCAGGACAGCTAGAGACAGTGAAAGGGCATGAGGCTTGAAGTCAAAAGAGCTAATGGCATGAGAACTTGAAGTCAGTTGAGCTAGGTTTTAATCAGATTTTCCCAGCTTTCCATGTTTAGATTGGAGCAGTCCATGGTCTCTGCGGATTCTCATTTCCTTTTCTGCCAATAGACAAACAAAGACTGCTCGATTAGCTTCGTGGAATCCTAGACTATGCAATGCATAGACTATATATTTTGAAAGTGCTTCTTATTCTAAAAACTTTATGAATCATTTATAATTGGTAACATCATGTTAAATGGACAATATGAAGCTCAGATATTCATATTTTTCACCCAACATAATAAGTACTGTTTTCATCAGGTTAGTAATGGAATTATGTGCAAGCAATCTTTAGGACTAATATTTAAGCCTAAAAGAAAATGGATAATGTCTTTTCTTTTATAAAATCATTCAATCAATGATGGAAATGTCAAGAAAACAGTTAAATGTCTTTGTTTAACTTGCTTTCTTCAAAGACAAGACTGTCATACTCATTCTGAGACAATGGAGCCTACTGTTTAGGTCTTTGTGTGTTCCTGACTCTCAAGAAATTTGACACTTTAGATTTACTGTTTGAATGCAGTTAGCATTATTGATATCAAGTTCATCATACTTCAATTAATCATTATATGTCCCTAGGGTATGTGTTGATACTTTTCTGAAATGTAGGAAACGAGATCAAGATTTTAAAGTACTTCTGCTTATCATCATTACATCTGTGGGTATAGTCTAATTTTAAGTCTATCTTCCTCTTTTATTTCCATCCTTTATATAAAGCTTGCTTTGATGTTAAATTTCATTTTACAATGTGAATTGGTCTATTTCAAAAGCACATGCTGTTTTGTTAACAAAAATTCTCCAAGTAATGAACATTATATCTATGTTATGAAGTATAAACACCTTAATAATGAGATAACAAAAAACAAAAAAACACTCATGCTGATTCTTAAAAGGATGCTTGTGGAATGTATGTTGAAAGGTAGAAACTTATTCTTCAAATGGCAGAAAGGCCATGACTTGTGTCAGCTTGAATTGTTTTCTCCAGAGATGAGCAAATACCATAATTACAAACTCAGGCCAACAAACAGGGATACTTCTCCAGGGCAGCGGAAACAAAGATCGGCACTACTTACCAGTCAACCCAGAGAAAATGGTAAGTTTCGGGCTCTATTTGTCTCCTCCTGATGGACTGACTTGAATGTAGAAACCATGCTATTGTCAGCAACAATGCTTGTTCTTACCTTATCAGGGGAGTAAGGTGTATTTGCTCTAAAATAATATTAGGAAGTAAAATCAAGTTACAGGTGATGAGATAACTTATCAAAAGAACAAATGAAACAAGGATTTTGGGGGCAGTCTACCTTTAAGGAAGAATATCTATATTATAAATAGACCATAGAAAAGAAATTTTTAAAACCATCCAGCCATCTTCTTAAACATTATAGGAGCAATAAATTGTAGCTCTTTTCAAAGACCTTTCTGAATGTAGTGGAGACAGTCTCTACTCAAACTGTTTTCAAGT
Organism: Ellobius talpinus; assembly: GCA_001685095.1. Classification (NCBI taxonomy): domain Eukaryota; kingdom Metazoa; phylum Chordata; class Mammalia; order Rodentia; family Cricetidae; genus Ellobius; species Ellobius talpinus. Next base: position 14,745 of record LOJH01046492.1, read on the forward strand.
CAGAGTTTTACTGATATTAGAGTTTGTGGTGTTTTATGCAAAGCCTGGTGTGGTCACACATGCCTATTAGCCTAGGATTTGGTAAGTAGAGGCAAGAGAATTGGTGGGTCAAGATTATCTTTAATAGTAAAGAATTCAAGGTCAACTTGATTAAATGAGACACTGTCTGAAGAAATAAGATAGAATAAGTTATTTAAAGAGAAATATTAAAAACGAAACAATATGCTATTAGCAAAAGTTATTTTAAAGAGGTCATTTTAGGAATTCAATCATGTGATATGTAATAAACAAAGGTGTAGGCTTAAGTAATTGTGTACATGATGTTGAAAAGGCATTGAATAAAATTCAGTACAAATTCTCATTTTGAGACATTGATCTTCAAATTTCTATAATCAAATGATTTTAATATATGTATGAATGTATAAACACATATAATATATACAAAATTGAAAAATACTCCTAATACTTAATAGTATAATAAGAAAACTTATTATATTATTAAATATTAAAATTAGTGGCAATAGAATTTGAATGTAGACTTGACTAAAAATTAAGACACAAATTGAAATCAATTACTTTTCTAAATAAAATATAAACAAAATGTAATGGAAGAAAATTTTCTAGACAAAGATTTTTTAAAAAGATAAAAATAAACTTTTATATTAAAAGTAATTTAGAAATGACTTTGTTACTTACTTCAAGTTGCTAATGAACAAAGAATAAAACACACAGAATGGAAATAGAAAGTATTCAAAGATAAAGAAAGCACCTTACAAATAAAATCTTTGTGTGTGTACACAGTTAGCATGATTCCATTGGGATGTCAATAGACCATAGTTAAATAGTGTTACATTCCTGAAAAGCTCATTTTAAAGTTTTTGTTAAAAATAATTGTTATTTTTATTTCTCTGTGTGTGTGTGTGTGCACATGTGAGTGCAGGTGCTCATGGAGGCCAGGAGAGGTGTCAAATCTCCAGGTGGTGCAAGCACAGGTTGTTGTGAGCTGGGAACAGAACTCTGGAAGAGTAGTGAGCACTCTTAACTGATGAGAAAACTTTTCAGTCCTTCATTTAAAGTCTTAAGGCACAAATGAAGTGCTATCATACCCATATTTCTCTTGAAAGGAAATGTTCTGTCAAGGATTGGCACTATGAACTATTCAAGCATTTCATGAAAGTGTGAAAGTTGCACATGTATGCAATGGGCATGATGATTGGCAGATGTGTGAATAATGAAAATAGAGTCGAGCCATCATATGCTAATGAATGTACTTTATATAAGTGACAGGACACAGATTTATTCTATAAGGAGTGCAGAAAAATTCAGTGTGCATTCTACGACTATCTCCTGTAAATCTCATTTTTGACAAATACCATACACACAAAAATTAAATGAATCAAATAATAGAAAATATATGACATTATTATAAGTGCATTTTACTCATATCAAAAAGATGTGACTCATAAAGGGAAGTTTGAACAAATCAACCTGGAAAAGTTAAGCCATTTCCTCTCTGTGAAGACATCATAAATATAAATAATATCTGAAACATATGCATGCAAAATATATGACAAGGTATGGTTTCATATTTGCCAACTGAGAAATATGTCAGTACTTTAAGTAGTAACCTGATTTTAAAAAAAACAAGAAAAGCACCAAAGAAATAAAAAATATTTAAATATAAGTAAAACTTACTTAACTTATTCATAAAAGGAAATAAAAACAGAAAAATATTGCATGCTACAGTTATACATTAAACACATAAATAATCTTAACTACCAAGGAAGATGCAACTGAGCAGACAATTTAATTTATTTGTGCTTCTGTTAAATTAGTGTAAACTTTGTGTACTGAAATTTTCAACCTTTAGAAAATGTAACATGGATGTACCCTTTTATACACTAGGTATCATAAGAAGAAACTTCCCTATAGAAGAACTCAAAAGTGAGTATGAAACATATTATCATTTCTAACACTAAAACATAACATACAATTGAAATATCCACTGAGAAAATTAAGTCTATTAATAGACTTTGTGCAAATATCAATGAAAGTGAATACAAGTATTTATGCAATTTGACCTCTTTATATGTCAAAATATAGCACAATCCTAGAATATTGTCCTAACAAAAACAAGCAGAATATTTTACTAATACCTGAAATTCAATAAGAGTATTCTCTTATAATGATTATAAGAGCATTCGTATTTAATAACTCTTGTATCTACATATAAAATGAAATTGAGAAATGTGATTTATTCTCAGAGCAGAAAATAGTGCCATAATCTGTAATCCCACCACTCAGGATCTGAGGACTGAGAATTGCAAATTTGTCTACAGTCTGGGGCTACATAGATAGACTTTGTCTAAAAAATAAAAAAAGTTTAGAAAACTTGCAAAGAAACATGTGAGTTGATACCACATTTTGTACTCTCATATTTAAGTTATGTGTAGCGTATTTAGGCTGTTTAAGGAAAAGCACTTCCTTTGCCTTTTCATCAAGATGCATATGAGCATTTATACTAAACAGAAAACCACCAGGGTCGTTAGACTTCTTTTTGCTCTGACTTTTCCTGTTTTTCTTTGACAGTATCTCCATTGTTCGTTAGCCGAGTCATTGCTGCAGCCATGGCAATACGCTTCCTCATTATCACATTGATATGGTTTGCCATTTTCATAACTTGTAAGTTAATCAATGGGGTGCAATATGTTACCTTGATTAGACTTCAGAAACACACCGGGAACCATAGAGATGGCTCAGCCAGATAAAGGTATTTGCTACATAAGACTAACAACCTGAGTTCGATCTCCAGAAACCTCAGAAAGGAGGGAGAAATGACCCCACAAAGTTGTTCTTTGACCTTGATACTTATTCCATGGCACATAGGTGCCCTCACACGCATGCCTGCATGCACACAAAGGGCACACACACAGTTTAAGAAGTAAAAGATAAAACAAGCACAGAAACACACATAGCAGCAGCAAGAGTGAAAGCATTTTTATCATAGTGTTGCTGTTCTAAAAACATAAAAGTCACTTTCGTTTGCAGTAGAAGTTACTAACTTTTTAAAATTATAATTATTTTGATAGTGTTATGCAACAACGAGGTTCCAATTTCTTCAAGAGGTGAGTGAATCTTTTTAATATTAAACACAAATTGGAGGCACCTATGTATACCAGGATTTAACACATATTCAAAGGCATTCAAGATAGAAAAATTAAATTTTGGGGTTTTGCCTATAGTTCACTCTAAACTTTATTGTTTTTAACTGCGGGGGCCATGTAATTGGCAGAAGAGATAGTCATGGTTCTACATTCCTTTAATTCTAGCACTTCACAGGTTAAGGCCAGAGGGTCAGGAGTTAACAGCCAACCTCGGCTGTGCAGAGATTTCAGAGCCAGGATAGGTTACATGAGGCCCTATCTGAAAACAATAATGAATCAATGATAGTTTTTACTTTTTCTTATTACATTTTACTTTGATGTGTTTGGTGGACAAGATAGAATTGCTACCTGTGCAATCACTCAGTTCATGATGA
>LOJH01046493.1:0-13386 GCA_001685095.1 Ellobius talpinus
TTACAATTCCATTTTCTCCTTTCTAATATTTTTCATCATCTTTGACTTTGAAGGAGTCACTTTTCCCAATTTTCCTAACAGTTAGACAAGACTCTAAAGTTTTAATTAACACACAAGAGAGCTGAGTCAAAGCAGGTGTGTTCTACTGCTTACATTTAAAAAGACTTGACTAAAAATACAGTTATTGATACTGTTCAAGCCAATACAGATGCAGGATGTCCAAGTGCAGAATTGTACTGCTATTTCACATCCAGCATTCAAGCATGGACCAAGTACTTAGCTGTTCAGTACTTCTAGGTACAGTACAACTTCAGTCACACAAAACTCCCTTGCTCCTCGAAATGTGTGCGGTTCCCTTTTGACCTGAAGCCATGATTAGTTTGGAGGTGTGTAAATTGACATGCTGGGCTAGCTCCTTAGGCCAAGCCCTCACACTGGTGTTGCCACAGTTTAGTTCTTTTGCGTCCCTTCACCTAATCTTACTGAGGTACTTCAAGGCAAATTACATCACGCTGGCAAAAGGCAGTCTTTCTAATCGATAATACATTTTGTTTCTGTAATTTTAATGAAGTTTTTATTTTGAACAGATTTGTATTAACAGAAGAGTGGAAAATATAGTTCAAGGGATTCCTAAATGCCTCACACCTTATGTTAACATATTAGGGCAATATTTGTCATAACTATAAAACCAATGTTGGCATTTAATGTATTGATATTTTAATATCAAATCAAATTATATTCAGATTTTCTTTGCTTTTACTTATTTGTCCTATATGTACCTAGATTCTTTTGAGTATATGTTCCTTAATATCTCTCTCTCCTTCCTTCCACTTCTCCCCTCTCACCCCCACTCCAAAGTCCTTGTTGATACTAAATTGGGATTTCTCTGCCATTTTTTCCATGACTTGATTAAGTTTTCTGGATTCTGAGAGTAAGATCACCAAGGTCAAGTGTGTTCTCTCACATAACACATCAGGGCTGTCAACATGGTTAACAATATCGATGCTAAACTAACTGTGATCATTTTATTGAGATACCATGTGTTTTCATATTCATCATTTTGCCTCCTTCTATACTGTATGCTTTGGAAGGAAGTCATATAACTAGTGCACACTTAAAGCATGGATACTTACTCTTTATCAAGTAAGTTATGATTTTATAATAATAGTAATCTTGAGTTCTGCCTGAGATCTTTCTCCTCATTCATTCACTCATATTTCACTGAACTATATTAAAATAAATTGATGAATATTATAATTCAGATTATAATACAAGGCTACTTTATATTTACTTCATATTGTTTACCCCATGGCCTCTGGCAGCTCTCTTAGATGTGTCCCTTTAACATGCCCAGTCATTGACATGTTTTCCTAATAATAGAATACCTTCCCATATGAGAGACTAAAAGACTCTTAAAGACTCATCTCCTATGATCTCGACCACAAATGGAGAATCAGCCTTCTCCCAAACAATTCCTTAATTGAAGAACGGTAGAAAATCCAAAACCAGCTGCTAAATAGTTTCAGTGCTACCGAGACGCTGTTGCCCTATGTTCTATCTTCAGTGAGAAAAACAAATATTGACGTGTGTCCTAACCCATACATCTACATATAATTAAGCAATCCCAAATGTCTGCATTTCTACCTAGTCTAAGCTAAACATGAGTTTATACTGATCTCTGATTTAAATGCAGATATGATCACACAGATCACTGCAACCCTCTCCATTGGTATGTATTCCAGAGTGTACACATTTCTTTTTACATGGAGATCATCATCACTCATTTTCTTGCCAAATACTATACGGAAGTGGGAAAGAAAGGGTGAATAACATACTTCCAATCTTGTTGCTTTTTATCTTGTTCTTTTCTCAGCCTCCAATGGGCTGACATTGCTTCTGAAGTAAAATCCAAATTTCTTGCCTTGATTCAATGGCCCTGAATAATTTGGTGTTTACATGCTTCTTTCACTTTATCTCAAACTCCTTTCTTCATAGCCTCATTGACAATTATAAAGCCCTGTTTGCTAGCCTTTGTACTAAATTGTTTGCCATTTTATATTCTTGTCTCGGGGCTTTTCCTGTATAGATTACTTTTCATTGGGTCTTCACAGAGTCATTATTTAGGTCTCTGCTAAAACTGCTTTGAAGCCAACTTTCTCTCTACTCAATCTGCAATCATTTTCTTTAATTGAAGACCTCATTTTTTTATTTGTTAATTCTGCAGATTTTAAGATCTACATATTTTTTGTTATTTGTGTTTAATTATAATTATTTTCACTTCCAAAAAGCAAGATTCACAATGAAAAAAGATTACAATATTTTTATTTTTACTTCTGCATTTAGTCTTTAGTAAGAAGTAATTTGGTTTTAAAAAGTCAGAGCTCTCATCTATTTGTTTTGATTGTTTATCAAAATCCTTTTTCTTCACTGTAACTATATATGATTGTGTTTTTCCATCTGTATTGGACTTTAGTGTTGAATTGTTTGATTTCCTTGTTTACTATCAATAATAGTCCTTCAAGAGATATATAGTTAATAAATACTATGTCTTTATTGAATTTGCTTTGCTGCTTATTTCTTTGCTATGAAGAAGTATTTTAGTCACATTTATCAACTGGGTGTGGGACACTGGACAGTACACACCATGACTTATTAATAGAGGATATGTAAAATGCACAACGATTACTGAGGTGAAAGAAAATGGAGGAAGCGTATCACTGTAGGGGCAGGTTCTGAAGTCTCTTTTCCTCAGGCTTCCCTCAGTGTGGCAGTCAGTGGAGATGCAGCAAGATGCTACCAGCAAGATGTAGTACTCTCACCTCCAACCACACCTGCCTGCACACTGCTGTGCTCACTTTAATGATCATCATGGACTGAACCTCTGAAACTGTAAGTAAGCCACCCTCAATTAAATATTTCCTTTATAAGAGTTGCCATGATCATGGTGTCTCTTCACAGCAAAAGTAAACTTCTAACTAAGACAATTACATATTTTATTGATACATTTTGCTTAATTATCTATAAGGATCTCTATTTAATTTTGCAAATAAATACCTTTGGAATCCAAATTCTCTATAGGAAGAAACTGCAGAGTAGTCTAACCAAGAAATAAAGTCAAACAAGGTCTTCTACTCACTGACCTAAAAGGACATTTGCTGAGATTGCTCTATACAGTTTGGATCTCAGAAAAAAAAGGCACTGAGAAAAAAAAAGCATGTAATTTCTGTAGTGTTCTTGCCAAAAACTGCATACTCTAAATCTAATCCCGAGAACACATCGGACAGGCTCAAATTGAAGAATACTCTTAAGAAGCAGCTGACCAGCAGACTTCAAAGGACACAAATAGCACTTCTACAATCTTCCTCCATTCATACCCTGTATTTCTTCCTGATCTTGCAAACTCATCATAATTGGGAAGGCTTGAAAAGACAGAGATTTCTGTGTCTCAAGATTTCCAATAAGAAAGAAAACAAAACAGCGTGAATAAAATCCAATTTTGTTTATTCATGACATTGTAAACTTATTCAATCTTAAATTATTGGATAGTTTGAAAAGTTCATTATTCTATAGAAAGAAGAGTCTGCAGATAATTTGGATCTTGTTTAAAATGACTGAATCCTTTAGGTATCAGTATGTTGTAGCTGTCAGTAAGTTAACCAGATTTCTCTTCTCAAAAAATCAAGTCTTAGTTAAATTATTGTGTACCTGTCAGTACCTAAACCAAACCTATCTGTTTTCCAAAATTGGTTTCTGCCTTCCAAATCATCATTAGGTGTGGGAGGCAAGAGTCATGGCTGTGGAAGACTAGAGATTTTCCTGTGTCTTACAATTATTAACAAGAAAAGTTTGATTTCAACATTCTGCTTACAAATACACCAATACGGTTCTTTATACAGATGTATCCAATAAAATGCCTGAGTTAAAACCTAGATATTCAAGCTCACTATTGATTTTTCCATCATTTCCTCTACAATCTCTGCCAACTTCTTAATTCCTCAATTTCATTATCTCCCCAAATTTTAGGATTTGGGGTAGGTTTTTTTTATCTTAAGAATGATTCCATTCATGTCTATCTTTGTTTTATGCCAGTGGACAATCTAACTGTGGGAAACTAGTTGATAAGCGAGAAATGAAGGCGACAGTCTCCTCGGCTTACAAGGTATGATGATCTTGCAGTTGTCAGAGCATCAAGCTTTCTTCTTTCTTTTTGTAATCCTGTGTACTGTTCCTAAATAAAACTGTTACCTGAATTTTCAGTCATCCTAGTGTCTTTGTTTATTAAAAGTGAAAGAGGAAACAGAGAAGAAAAGAAGACAGCAAAGAAAGGAAGGTGTGAAGAGAGAGAGAAAAAGTGGTAACACAAATCTTAGATTATAAACGACTAAATTCAATGGATATTTATTTCTTATAGAGCTTGAGGACTCCAGGGCCATACATGATACCTTGGAAAAACACTTAATCTTAATTGTATTGAAATTTCAAGCTCCACGCTTTTCAAGGTCTTACGGAAAAGTAAGGACCGTGCTTGGTAACTGGCCTTCTTGGAGTCACTCAGAGTCCTACTGTTCCAGAGTGCATGTAGCCATCCCTTGATTCTAAACTCTCAAAATGTGATGGACATTAAGTATCTGAACATATTTATGTACAGGGAGTGGGCTTCATTGGAACACTATGATTCTGTTTTAATATCATTTTTATTGATATTTCTCTTAAGCTACTTAAGCCAGTATTGTATGTTAAATAGAATAGGCAAGCAAGCAAACAAACAAAAAACCCTAACCCCTCACAACTTTATGTGGCTAAAAAAATTTCCTGTATATCTATCTTCTTGCTTAGAGCCAAAGAAGAAAGGACAACACAGTAATATAATACTATACATTTCTCTTCCTAGCATTATCTTGTCACAGTTGCTTCAAAAGATAAGAAGAGAGTGGAGATAACCTTTTCCTTATCTAAGAAGTACTGATATTTTCCTGTATGGGATGAAGAAAATTTAGAATGTCCTTATCATAACCTGATTGGGCAGGAATTGTTGCCTTCACTGACGCAGTTAGCACAGTAGATCAAGTCATTTTAAGAGAGTGTGGCAACATTTATAAATGTTGAACATAGTGTGTCCAAAAAATTACTGTACAATATCCACCAGAGATGTGGATTCCTAGGGAAAAAATGGTTGGTTAGAGTATATTAATAGTGATATAGCTAGTACCTAAGTCCATACATACAGAATTAGTATGCACTATCCAAAGGAATTGGTAATTCCTTCTGAAATTAGCACATCACTCTATGGTTCAATTTCATCTGAAATCTTGTTCTCAGTAGGTACCTTGTTAATCTGTCATTTATTCAGCCAAATACTCTTAAAAGTAGAAATTATTAGCTGAGTACATACTATGTGCTAGCCAGTCACTGTTTTGGCATCGGAGATAAACAGTAAACATCCACACCAAAGAAACCTTGTTCAAATGAAGTATCCACACTCGTTGATAATATTGAAAAGAAATTATATAAATGGGGTATCAAATGTAGATAAGTCATGTAGAGAATGTGAGGTAGGAAAGGCCAATGGAGACATCTAATGGAAGGAAGGATTATCATTCTAAGGCCACTTCTTAACTAAGATCTAAAAAGATGACACTGGAGCAAGCTACTGAAGCATATATCTAGGTGGATTCATAGGGACAGACTTTTCTAGACAGAAAGAGTGCCAAATACAAAGGTCTTAAGTTATTAGTATCCTTGGTATACTTGAAAAAGAAATGACGGATGTGATGGAAAGGTATGAATGGAGGTGAGAATACAGAACTCACTATTTAGACAAGGCTGTCCTCAAACTTCCAGAGATCCCCCTGCCTCTGCCTCTGCCTCTGCCTCGGCCTCTTAAGTGCTGGAACTAAAGGCCCCTGAACACCCTGTCCTAATTTTAGCAAGTAAAGGAATAGGATGCTGTTACTGTTCAGTGATGTGTAGAAATGGACCACTAGGGGTGCATTGTCAGTGGAGATCAGTACTGCTGTGTGTATTTATTTTTATAGAGCTCTTGAAATCACACAGGCTGAAGATGTAAGTCTTGGTGGAGACTGCTACAGAGAATAGAGAAATGTACTAGAGCCGCAGAAGAAAGGAGGTCAAAGAGGGTCCTTCAAAAGTACACAGGAACAGACTCATGCTTATCTGATGATGGGGAAGGCACTCCAGAGAGACAAAGATTTAAGCTTCCAAAGCCCATAACTGGCTTATCTGTCAGGAAATACAGCCTTTACTATGAAAGATAATTTAGTGGAATAAGAAAACAGAATAAAGTTGGTTTATTTAGTAGGTATATTATTGAAAAATAATATGTAAAGTTATTAATTAAATTTATTTGATAAAAGCAATGACATTTCAATATAACACATGATATTTGGCCAGTGCCAGTGGTAAAGTTGGCTGGTTTCGTGGAGGAAATGCAGTTGAGAAAGCCCAGCCAGCCTGGGCAGGACTCAGCTCCACTGCAGTTGGGGTGCAGACACAATGCTGGGGAATAACTTAGCATGGGCAGAGTCAAAGGTGATATATAATAAATCTCGGAATAGAGATAAAATTTCTTACAATTATAATGGAAAATAAATCACAGAGAGAACGTGTGTTAGAGATCATGAACTACAGGTCTGTTCTTTCAGGAAAGGGGGTATCGCAAATGACATATACACGCCTGGCTTAGGCAACATGTCTTTCCTAAAACAAATGAAAAACTATTAGCTCTGAAGTTAATCAAAAGTTTATTTTAATATAAAATTCATGACTACATGATGTATTTAGAAGATTTTAAAAATATCGTTAACTTCTTCCAGAAGTCAGTGAGAAAGGGAAAAATTTTGAAATCCAGAGATAGTAGCCTATAAGAGAACACAGAGCAATGTTAATTTTTGACCTCAAATAGATTTCTAGAAATAAGAATTGCTACATGGGAGGTGGGTTTGAATGTGACACAGTTTTGAAATTGTTGCATAGGGAAATATTCTCTGAAGTCAAAAGAAAATATTCACTACAAACCTGTAAAGAATCTAAGAAGAAGGCTATTTTTCCCTTTTATAAAGCCATCATCATTATGTTACCCACATAGTTGTTAATCGCACTCTGACACACACAAGCACAGAGAAATTCAATCTGTCACTAATTATCATCCAGGAATACAAATCTATGTGCCTCAAAGGGAAAGCAGAGGTGGAAAGATGAAACCATGGTTGAAATCTGTTATTGTGTTGTGTCTCCTCAATTTTCCAAAAAAGGAGATCGCTTGATATTGAAATTTATGAATTTGCAAGTCCCAGGTAGTTATCTCTTATTTGTAGAAAGACTTGAATCCTTGCATAGTGAGACATGAAGATTACAGAACAGTCAAATACAAAGCTACACAGGAGGTAGGAAATGCATCAAACTTAAAGCATGAAGCTATTGCCGGGCGATAACCTTTGTTTTTCAGGTTTTCAAGAAAATGAGACACCAAAATTTTAATGGACAGCAAAGGACAGCAATATCACAAACAAATTCATACAGGTGTTTTAAAGCACACATGACACCGGCTTGTCATCTGTAGTTACTCTTTCATAATTACCTCTACTTGGTTTTGAGATTAACATAATTGCAGCATTTCTCCCTTTTCTTTCCTCTCTCCACACTCTCCCATATACCCCTCCACATTCGCTTTCCAATTCATGACTTCGTTCTTCATTATTGTTACACGCAGATACGCATGTGTCCGTACAAAGCTTTAGAGGAAGGAAACAGACTTGTTATTGCCATTTCACCCAGACTATACCGTGAAGGACTTCTAAGGCTTTCCAAGTCCCCTCACCCAAAGTCACCATCCGAGAGAATCTGCCACCTCTGTTTACCTCACGCATTTATTCAACTTTATAGCTTTATTTATTTTCAAATTTCATTTTGTTTTGATGTTACCTCTACATATGATGTGTTAGGAAGAAATTAGAGAACAGTATTATTAGAAGACAAAGACAAGCTGTGAGTGACTTTTAACAGTGTGGTTTCCCACTTAAAGATACACTGGAGTTTATTCGGGTAGAATATATATTCTTAAACTTTCAAAACAGGAGTAAATTGCATTCTGCAGTCAGCCCTCTGCATCAACCCCAGAAGACTGTGTTATAATGCACACAATGGAAAGAACACAAATCCTAAATTCAGAACCTGAATCCCAATTACGCCTTCAGCACAACCAAATGGACACCCAGTCCAAATACCCACATTCTCTAAGTTCACAGAGGAAAGCAACTTACAAAGACTTAGATGCTATTGTTTCTATTTCTTTATTCTTTTATTGTCTTTATGTGTACCAACCAGATTTGGAAGCATCTCAGAGACCATCCTTCATAAGTTTCTATAGAGCATGCATCTTGATAACAAGCCCATGGCTCTAAAATCAGGTTGTACAACATTCTAATAGTTCTTCCTCTCCCCTTTTACTGATCTAGTTCAGACTTACTTATTCTCATTCATTCTTTCAAATTTTGATGTGATTAGGAATTAAAGGCCCTGTGAAAATATGGAATCTGATTCCACTGTTTTGGGATCAAGCATGAGAATGTGATGTTTTCCCTAAGCTCTGGGTGGTGCTGATGCAGAAGTTCTAGCTGCCAGATGTTACCCAGAAAAAAACATAAGCCACTGCTATAGTATGTCTCGGGGATCAGTCAGGCTCCTCCTCATACTCACTGTTCTCTGTATTCCCTTCAGTTTCCTGTTCTAGTCTTCTCAGGAGATACCCCAAAAATGAGCTTGGTTTCACCAGTTGTCCTCAAATAATTAAAATCTACCCACCACACACCACTTCCTGCCCAGAAAAGGCAGATTTAAAAGATCAGGATGGGGACCACGGCTAGCCTTGCTTTGGGCCTTCATGTGGAAGCACCAACACTTTAGGCAATTTAGTATTGAAATCATAAAGATTGACATGCATTTCTATGAAAATTTAGGTGACTAAGAAAGACATGATCACTTTCTCATTCACTTTTACCATACAGCCCTTTAGTGTTACTTCATCCTTGGTAAATACTGACCTTCAATCTGTTGTCCTTCACAGACTCCAGGCTTTTTGGTGTTCCCACTTCACTCAAAAAGGATGTACAAAGAAAAGTTCATTTTTTTAAAAGAAAATCAGATAAGGACCCAGCACAAAATCAAAACACTGCTTCGTGTATCTTGAGATCTGACCTAGTATTAGCTCACTGTTTTGTTAGCTCTTTGATGTACTTTCATATTCTTAAAAAAATAAAGTTTTCTGATTGGTTTTTTCTTCAAGAAGAATTGTTCAAATCACTTTGGGTTATATTCTCAAAAAGAGTTTTAAACACAGAAATAACCAGAGAATTTTTACCAAGTTACAAAGCTGGCAGGGAAGTGTGGGTGGAGTGGAGTTTGCCAAGGAGGACCCTTCCTCTGCTTGCTTCCCAGTGTAACATGCCGTTCTGTCTGATCTTGGAGTCTAAACTTCTGCATCTTTCTGGAGAGGCTGAGAGGGCTGTCACTGACAAGCATACTATAGTGGGGAATGGAGGGCAGGATACCTTCCCTTAGTACAGTGGTTCTCATCCTTCCTATGCTGTGACCCTTTAAAACAGGTCCTCATGTTGTGGTGACCCCTAACCATAGAATTATTTTCATTGCTACTCCATAATTGTAATTTTGCTAGTGTTATGAATCGTAATGTAAAGATATGATGTTCTCCACACTATTTAGCTGGAGATGGGCACAAACTTCCCCATCCTTTCATTTTCCATCCCCACTGCCTGTATTTTTCTGTCTGATGGGGTGTGTATGAGGACCTTGAGCTTTGTGGGGTGGCTATTCTCACCACCAGGATAATCACGTCTTTGAAGAGGTTTATGAGCAACCATGAGCTCCCTCACGTTCACGTTGCTGTTGATGGTTTGAATAAGCTCTCACCCAGCAATCAGACCTCTATGTATGGATACAAAGTATCGACAAGAAGTGGTAAATAAAGAAATCTGACTGGTTGAGAAACACAATGTGGTGCTATATAGGACAGCATCATTCTTCTGATGGTCACCTCTCGTGCTTCTTGCTGAGGAAACCAGGGAAGAACAGGAAGAGTATGGCACATGCCATTTTGCCCCTCACAGAGCCCAGACACAGGTCGGAAACTGGCAAGCCCCAACTGCAATCTTCTCAGACCTTAGAAGGCTGGAGTGGTTTCTATCTCCAGAGCAGTGAGAGCAGAGTGGTCCCTTTGGGCTAACAGTCATCCCCCAGGTGAACTGGTTGTTAATAAATCATAGCAAGACATGATCAGCTGAGCATATGAGAGCTGGGCTGGGATGTTGGACAAAAGAACAACCACGAGATGGTTATGGTCAAATCTGAGGGTCTCGGAAACTTCAAACCTTCCATGCGGGGCTGTCCCAGATATAGACACATTCCTTTCAGGATGTCCTATTGGTAAACTGCTTGGTTCATGCTATGGATGTAGAAATATGCTTTATTTTGTATTCCTTCTAATTCCAACCACAGAAGTGGTCTTGCTTCCTATATTCCTGAAGGAGAATAATTCACATCCAGGCACGGGTAGAGGAAGCAAGTCCAGCCTTATCTCAGCAGACAATCAGGCAAAGCAAAAAACGTGCCCTAACGTGCTGTGTGAGGTGTGCCAGCTAAGCAGCAACATCACAGGGCTGCTTTTAGTGGCTCTGCTTCTAAATCTGGACCTCCCACACCTGGCTTGTCCACCCTAGGGCTGTACTCTGGTATTCCTTTCCTCAAATAGACGGAGGCTTTTGTAGAGGGCCCCTACCTATGATTTAGTCTACTACAATTAGGTGCATTAGATGCAAGAACATAGACAGTAACATAACTACAAGTGAAGCTGAGTTAATCAGGAGTAAGGGCAACTGTGCTTGCATTTCCTCCCTAGGGAGGGTCTTCCTTATGGGAAGATGGAACTAACCTTGCTATTTTTACCAGCGCTTTGCCCTGCCTTTAATCTGGTCAGCTTAGAAGTCCTATATCAGCTTCTGTGATGTTCTTGACTTTTCTATTTAACACTTTGATTCATCTTAACTTTAACAAGTGATTTGAACCTCAACATACTGAAGACATATTCCATTTGTATAGCTAGGTGGGTTGGTTTCACAGACACTAGATTGATGGTTGCTTGGAAGATTGCCATCTGAAAGAGGTCTCATACTAATAGTTAAGTTACTATATGTTCAGCGAGTCACCTGTGGAGAGACAATGCTCAGGAGGCTAGAAACAGTGTTGCTTCCCTCCTTTGACATTTGCAATGGTCAACATCGTTTTCATGAAAAATGACCACGACTATTGTTCAGGGAACCTCTGTGTTATGGCACGTAGGCACCCATACACAATATCACCAAGATGGAATCTGGTGTGTCCCTAATAATCTGAAAAGCAGCGGGTTGTACATTCTGCCTCTTTGGAATGGAGCATGTAGACTCTGAAACGTTGCTTCCTACTAACACACAGAGAGGACAACAGAAGACTGTGCACCCCCAGGCTTGCAGCCTCTAGGGCAAAGCATCCTGATATATAGAGTTAGGGCTTGCTTTCCCTGGAGTCCTAGATAATCTTCCAAAGTCTAAACCCCTTTGAAATGTGTTTCCCTAGACACAATATACACTCTACAAGAATAGGGTTATGATCTATTTTTTTGTATCTTGCTGTAAGTCTAGCATTCTTACAGCATAGGTGCTTGAAGTGGCTGATAAGTGATGGAAGCCTGTACTGTTGAGCAAAGCTAGGGAATCCCGATGAGCTGATGGTGACAGCAGGCAAGTGAGGTGGCTCCCCAGATGCTCAGATGCTCTTCAGTCACTGAGAAGAAACTGTTCAGATGGGAAATATGTCCATACCAATGTACAAACTCCAGGTACCAAAGGGTGCACACTCAGTCAGGGCACATTTGAGAAAGGAATGATATATGTAGGCAACTAGAAAGTGAGCATGTTATTATCTTCAAGAGAGAGTTTTCTCTGTGAAAAAAATGTTTCAAATATCTTCCTGAATATTTTATACTATCTATAATTCAAGTAGCCATGCTCCTTGTGAGAAACTGCATGCAAATCAATGAAAGATAAGATAATAAATTTTGGAGCACCATTTAGTAGACTGCTATTATTATTGCTTTTCTTTGAAGCACCAAAATTTTGAATCAGTTTGCCTGACATGAATGGTGAGACTAAAATATGTGAAAAATTACGTTTCTTTAGTGGCAAGAATAAATGGTTCAAAATCTGTTCTGGAGACTGACACACTGATTGACTTCTGCATTTTAACCATTTGTAAAAGTAGACGGTAACACCTACTGCAGTATTGTATGGCTGATCACTTTCAAGAGTTTGAGACCCTTGCAATGAAGACCACTAAAAACAGGAAACATTATTATTATAAGTATGTTATGGACCATTTGATCTTCAATGGGAGCAGTAACTTGAATGGAGAAAGACAGGGGAAACCCAAGGCCGAATTATATAACACCATTTTTACCCTGAGCTTACTAATCAATAATTAACCTGAGAAATCTGGAGCTCAGTTAAAATAAAATTAAACATTCCCCAAACGGCTCCTGAAATAGTGAACAGTACAGTTCTTATGCTATGATTGGAAGCAAAGTGCTCTATTCCTAACTGAAATAAAACATGACAAATTGAAATGGTAATTTCTTACTCAATCACTATGCACCATCAAAACAGCAAGAAAAATTTTCATTACTGATTTTTGGAAAATAGGGGGTTTTACTCTGTAGCCCAGGACAGCATGGAACTGCCTTTGCAAGTACAACTATCTTTCCAATGAAAAAGTCAAAGCATTTTACCTAAGGGGAAAAAAACATAGCATTTTAGATGCATGCAGAAAGACATTTAACTAAGTATTTGGACCATTTGTGATCCAGTTAATACATGAAATTAGCTATAAAAATCCTACAAACATTTTAGTAATGTGGAAAATATCTGCATGTCTATGGGGGAGATGAAACTGGGTTATACTCAGTGCATTCGATAGAAATCGCTGGGAGGCTCCACTGACACGACAGGACCTATAAAGCTCCACTAGTTGACACACCGAACACATTGCTCCTTTCCAAAGTACGTGGCACTAAACTCCCTCCTTCCCATTTTTATCTACCTAATTTGATCTAGAATTCACACCATTCCCCAGTTCAAATTGTCTCCTTTTTATTCTGCAGAGAAATTCAAGAAAAGCTACACTTGTATTTTCAAAATATCTGACTTTCCACATATTGTAAACCTTAATAATAATAATCCTGTAGGTGGAGGCAGCTCATTCATTCCTGGCTGCCCAGACCTGAAACACAAACACACACACACACACACACACACACACACACAC
>LOJH01046494.1:2507-15893 GCA_001685095.1 Ellobius talpinus
TGCCTGGCCAATCAGCATTTATTTAAAACATGATTGACAGAATATAGACAATTCGCCCACACCACTAAGGAAAGCTTTGTTTCACAAACACTGCACATTGGTAGGTTGTAGTTCTATTACTTCCTTAGCTAGCTATGCCAAACTAAGACTGCATGTCCCCACAGCTGTTTCTCATAAGAGGATATGATTCAACATTTCCATATTTTAGAGACACTGTCTGAACAAGAAGAGTGGCTGGGTCTTAGAATGCCCGGTCACATCCCCTAGAGTTTAATGTCTTTTTGCCAGTTTTAATGATCAGTGTTATCCCATTGTTGGCTCCTTGTCAGCAGACTTGGAATGATCATAAATTCTAACTTCTCTAGTCTGTCTTTCACAGTTTAGGTAAAGTGGAAGATTTAAATCTTAGTGACAGAAAAGAAGAAATAAATGGGACAGAACTGTAGTTTTGTATGTTACCCATTACTAGTTTCTATTGTGATGTGTAGCCCTCTCTGAAGAACCCTGCCATTAACCCCAGCCAGTTCCATGAGAACACAATGGTCTTTCCATCACTGCAAAAAAATTCCAGAAAACACATGAAAACCACTAAAAATCTAGACTACAAAGAAGGCAGAGGGAAATAAAAGGGAACATGGGCCACATCCTTCATCTCCCAGGGCTTTATTTGCTTCCCATATAAAATGGCATGAGTGAGTCTAAACAAACACATGTTACAGAAGGGAAGAAAGAAAGACAGAGAAAGAGAGAGAAAGAGTGAAGGAGGAAGGGAGAAAAGGAGGAAGAAAGAAAGAAAAATATCAAGGAACAATGTCCTGAAAAATACAAGTTGTGATTTATGTAAATAAATTCTTCCAACTATTAAAAATTTTCGCCAGATTCATTAATCGAAATAATACAGATTAATATTATTAAATTAAAATATATGAATATTCTTTAATTTGAAAATATATACACATAGCAAATCATCATTGCAAAAACATATTAAACAAAAGTCAAATGTCCGTTTTATGTACATTCAGAGACAAGGGCATAACTGGAGCTTTATATCAAATAAGTGATATAGTCAAAGGGAAATATGATACAATTGCACTCTAAAAGAATAAAAAGCATTTATACATGGAATATTGAAGGTAAGATGATTGTAAGTGGTCAGTCACTCTATGGGTTCAGCTGGTGTAAACTGTATATCAGTCAGTGATATAGCCACAAACTCTTTGAATATCTGTTAATAGGCATTGCCCTGCTTTGCTGGTCAGGACTTCTATGTGGAATTGAGCCAGAAGATGGGCAAGCTCATATTTGAACTTGCTTCCTTTTTTGATGAACATCCAACATTTCAGCCTATTGAGTCACTTATATTAAAACTACTATGAGACATTCCTCACCCCTATGAATGAAAGCTGCCCCCTGCACTTCCCATCCCTTTTTTCAATCATCACAAGTATTCTGCAGAACTCATTGCTTGCTGCAAAGAAAGACATGCTGGGCAACTCTTTATCAATATTTTGTTGTTGTTTTTCTCCTCTCAGGTTCAACTCAGAAAGCTTTGAGATAGCAAATAGAGTCAACTAGTTTTGAGAAAACAGCTTTGAACAGGTTTTTGTGCCTGTATATTTCACTATAAGCCTATTATACCTAAGGCATCGTGTATCTTTTCTGGTCTCAGTTTTGTTAAAAATAGTTATAATGGCAATATTTCACCTGCACTATAGTGGAAATGAAATGATGCTATGATGTGTTTATATCAAACATATATATATATATATATATCATACATATATGCACTATGGTATATAGGTTTGCATTAAATAAATTCTTGGAAGTGTGCACAGCAGAGATCAATTTCCCAGAGCGAACTTACACTTACAGAAAGTAAGTGTAACAGAAAAAATTAGCAGAGTTGAAAGCTCTACCTTGGTGGTTCTGTGTGTTAAATTCTATCTTTGATCTTCTTCTATCCAATGATCTGGTGCATATGGTTTTATGTTTTCTGCTATAGCTGGAATTAGAAAGCAATGATTATTCTAATTATCTATCTAGCTTCAAGATATTACCCTGGGGATTTCCATTGAAAATAATGTTGTTTTACATGTCTCTCAAAGCAGACACATAACTCATATTCTGCTAAAAGAAAACATAAGCCAGAAACAGAGCCTGTCTGGAGATTTTCAAATGTATAAACATGTGTTTACTGTTGTGCCATGCTTGGCACTGACTAATTTTGATTATGTTCGGTTTATGTCCTTCAGGGGCAATCAGAATGAATTTGTTTGCTTTTACATGTTTTTAAAAATTATCTTTGGAAAGTCTTTACTTATGAAAGTTTTTTCTCCTTCCTTTTCCTTTCATTATTGTATAGCAGAGCAATCACATCATTCAGAATGGCTGCAAACGCTACAATTTATGAAATCGTAGGATGATATTATGTGTTGAAATTCAGAAGGAGATAAACTATTTTGAGTCATCATTTTAAAGCTATTTTGGCACATTTATAAGGATGTGCTGATGTTTCTGGTACTATAAATATATAATGTGACAAATAATACTTCAAGATTAGAGGAAAAATAAGGGGTTAGTAAATCAGAATGAGACACTGGAGACTGCTAAGCAAAAATGTGCGTAAGCCTCATTTACGGTGTCTTTAAATGAAAACTCTATTTTTCCAAACACACTCTTTTCAGAGATTTATTACGTATTTTATTCATACCTTTCTTTTTAACATCCTAATTTCCCATATGTTTTAGAATAAAAGGTAGGTTCTCATTTATAATGTATTGAGAACAATTTGAATGTACATGGACAGGATCTTATTTTCACAAAGTTGCTGCTTATTTTCTGAAAGACGGAACTGTTTACAAAAAACTACAATGTGAGTGTTACTTCTGGAGAGCTCCTGGCCCTGAAAGCAGCACAGAAGTAAAGAGAGAGCATGATGTGGTATCAGGTCCATTCTGTTGTGTGCCACCCTCGAGGGAGGAATAGAAGGCCTACCTGTTCTACTCATGAAAGGAGACTCTGACAGTAATGTTTTAACATTAATATGCTGATGCAGAATTTTTCCATAATGAGAGCATGTTTCATGTGTCAGAATATATTTTGATTATAACTAAATAAATGAAAGCACAAATAATGTTGGAAAGGTAACCTTTGTCATAAAGTTTGAGATTAATTGCCTAAAGTATTTCTAGAGCAGGGAACAATTAAATAGAAAAAGCATGTCTATTGAAGAATTACCTGGGTACATAGTCCTAATAATAGCAATGTAAACATTCTTTGTTCAGTAGTAATTTTTGAAAATACACACTATACAACTAAAATGACAAAACAAGTAAAATTAATAAAAAAACCTATGGCTGTGTTTATGACATGAAAAGTATTATCTTATTTATCTTTATTGATACCCATGCTTTTATGGAATTGCTATTTTAAAAGTGTATTGCTAGTTGCTGGTGAGATACTTGCAGGCAGGCTACACCCTACCTCCTGCTACCCACTGTACTCTGTTCCCCATGACCTACTGCACTTCCCAACTCTAAACCCCAGCATCCTCCTTATTGACAGCCTTTCTCTACAATATCATCAGACCATATGGGCACAAGCACCACCCACACTAGTTGGAATAACAGGTGAATGACTGGACTTCCAGCTAAAGGGTCCCAAACTCCAGGCTCTAAGCCCCAGAACATAGCCCATGCCCCTCCCACTCCCATCTCAGCCCCAGCAAGGCAGCTGTGCCCTGCCCTTAATTCAGAATAAACTGATACAATCCCCAGCTGATGGCCAGCAGATAAGAGATATTAGGATAGATCACACCACCACCCACTGGTCCCTACTACCCCAAGACCCACTCTATCAATCAAGCCCACCTACTCCATCATCCTCCACTTGGAAAGGCTTTCCAAACAAGATCAGTAGCTCCTATAGCTAAAAGAACCACCTATGTCAGTAGGAAGAACAGGTGGAAGAATAGGCACAGGTGTCATCCACACCAGTTGAAATAACAGACTTCTTAGGCACAGAAACAACACACACCACTAAGAAGAAAAGACTCTGTAGGCAAAAGTAAACCCACATCATTCAGAAGAACCAGAAGACAGACTGGATTTAGGTACCCAAATCCCCAGAAACCTGAGCAGAGATAACCCTACTGGACTTGATGACAAGCCAATCATCAGCACCCTTGGCCATTCAGAGCAAAAGAAAATAAATGAAACAGATGATAAAGGAAAAAAAAGAGCCATCCAACAAAAACTTCACAATAATCAAACCTGTACCTATCATTACCCCAAACCCTTATTGATAAAAGCCAGTGCATGAATACATTCAAAAACATAAAAGGAAGTATGGCACCTTTGGAACCCAGTGGTCCAACAACAGCAAACATGGACATCCCAATGCAGATAAAGCAAAAAAATGACCTTAAGAATAACTTTATGAAGATGATAATAAAGAGGAAATATTTTTCCTTAAATAAGTAAATTATTTACTTAAAAAAGAAATAATAAATTCCTGTAAATAAACTGAGAAAGGGACAAATAAAACATTGAGAAAAAGCAATAAATCTCTTTTAAAAGGCCAAGAGAAAAAAAAGTGGAGGAAACAGTTCAAGAATTGAAAACAGAAGTAGAGGCGATAAAGAAAACACAAATCAAAGGAATTCTGGAAATTGAAGATCTGGATAAATGAACAGGAACTATAGATGCACGAATAACCAACAGAATAAAAGAGATGGAAGAAAGAATATCAGGTTTTGAAGATATGTTAGAGGAAACAGATTCATCTGTCAAATAAAATGTTAAATTCAACAAATTGCTAACACAAAACATCCAGGAAATCTGGGATATCATGGAAAGACCAAACCTAAGAACATTAGGGATAGAAGAAAGAGAATTCTAACTCAAAGGCACAGAAAATATATTCAACAAAATCATAGAAGAGAACATTTCCAACCTAAAGAAAAACATACTTATTAAGGTAGAAGAAGCTTTCAGAACACAAAATACACTGCACCAAAAAAGTCCCCTTGTAACATAATAATAAAAACACTAAACATAGAGAAAAAAAGAATGTTAAGAGTTGCAAAAGACAGTTAGTATTAAAATGAAGACTATTAAATTTTGCTCTATTCCAGAATGATGATGTAGACCCTGTGAGAAATTAAATGGTCACCAAGCAGGAAACAATTTATGTCTTATGCATAGTATTTTATTTTGTTAATCCAAATTTCCAAAAGTTTAAAAAAATATGATTAGAACCAGAAAACAACAAAACAGATAATATAACTGTAACTCATGAAGTTAATAATCTATAGTGAACCATCCCATCCTTAACAACCCATTGTGAGGTCCCAATTGCCAGTATTCACCCAGAATACACATCTTCAGTACATATCCTGTACCTAAAGTACAAGAAACATTGCAAAAGAGAGATAAGAATGATTGTAAAAAGCAAGATTACCAGGAAATCTGTGAGACTGTGTCTCCTAGAAGTGATAGGTAAACTGCATACATGATGATTCAACAAGATAACTGCTTTAACAAGACTAAAACATGGACAACACCAATAGAAAAAGCAGAAAGGAGAAATCTCAAGGAGCTCCACCCCAGACCCCCCCAAAAAACCCTAGTCTTCTCCAGTAATGTGACTCCTAGTTATCAAATAACATGTAAAAGATCAACTCTGAAATCATATACATTTAAGCAAAACTAAGTGAACTCAGCAGACACACACACACACACATACACTTACATGTATGTAACATAGGTTGTGGACTCTCTCAGAATCCCATTCTTGGGCTGCTGCTAAGCTAAGTAGCTGCTTTGAAATTCAGTCAGGCTTTTACTATACTATGCAGCAGCAATAAGCATCACAACTTCATCAACTTTGTAGGGAGATTTGGTAAGTCAATTGGGAATTATTAAAGGGAGGAATTAGTTAAAAAGACAGTTTTTTCCCACATTAGAAACAGGAGAAGCCATTAAAATGAAGGAACTTGGGTCTCTCTAAGATATTATGCTAGAGAGTTTGAAAATAGGCTTAATAAATAAATAAATAAATACCACCTTACTTAAATGGTATTTATAAAATGTCAATTGTAAACATTATCAGATTGATCATTTTTGTCCTATCACTAAAAAATGTTGGTTAATCTTAGTGCTAAAATATAGGCTTTAGAAAACATAATAAAACAGATCACAGAGATATTCAAATCTAGACCGAGGAATTTAAAGGAGAGTAAATTTCAGCACTACATTATAAGAATAGATAGGAACTGCATAAGGCTTTCAGACAACCAACCTTAATATATCCAGAAACCTTACAGGAATTGCCAAATGGTAGAGGCACTGTTACAGATAACTGGGCTCCTGTGCTGATGTTAGATTTAAGGAGATTCAAGGAAGCAATAGTCTCATATAGTATGCATTCATATTTTGTCAAGCAAATGTTAAACTCATGGTCGGTTTATAATAGAATTATCCCTAAAGACTTAATATAATTGGTGAAAGATAGTTTAGAGCCTGGTCCACAATTACAATGGAATACCTGGCTCAGAGAACAGGCTAAGATTATTGAACAAAGGAGTTAAACTGGAGGTAGGGAAATCTCCCAAATAAAAATTCCTGGAGGAGATTATGATATTATAGAAAGGTAAAATGTACATGTTGACTGAACCCTAAATTTATGCCACACGGCAGCTTTTAATACTTGGGAAATAATTGAAGAAATATGAAAAGGAATTGACTTACTAAAGTTATTTGGCCTACAAGAAGCCTTTACAAATTTCTTACAAAGACTGACTTCAGCAGTAAATAGAATGATACCAAATTCAGAAGCTAGAAAAATAATAATTGAATCTCTGTCGTTTGAATATGCCATCTCTCTAAGCAAAAATATTACTAGGTGATTAAAAGCAAGGTCAGATCCTTTGGAGAAATGGATTTGAGATACAATTAATATTGAATCATATGACCCTGATGATGCATAGATAGGAGAGGGAATTTCCAGAGGTTTGAGGAAAAAAATGAAACATCAAATGTTATAATTCTGGCAAACAAGATCACCTTAAAAGAGATTGTAGACAAGGCAATCCTAGAAACAATGATTTTTTTTCTATGAATTGTCCATTTAGGATGCAGCTCTTTTCTGGATTATGCAGAAAGTCTGACAAATGGAGGCACTGAATTAATGAATGCAAGTAAACAAGGAATATTCAGTGTAATCCTTTGAGGTTGGGAAATTCCCTGAGAAGCCTCTCTCAGGCTCCTATGCTACATTCAATTTAGTCATTTCCTGATATCATAAATGAAATATTTTACCAGAGCAATTAAATAACCTAATGCCTATTGTAAGAAACCATACTGCTCTGGGCAATAGAACAGCTATAGAAGAAAGAACAAAATAATTCAGGAGAAACCATGAGGCAAGTATTTTGACAAACTTCTGTAAATGAACAAAAACAAAAATTAAAAATAAAATAAGTAAAATTATTGAAGGTCTGATAGAAACAGGTGAAGATTTAACATTAATTTCATCAGAGTCTTAGCATCCAAATTGGCCTCTTAAGGATGTAAATATTCAGTTTTTAGGAATTAAAACTTTATCTCATGTAAAGCATAGTATAAGATGGGTTGAATGTATAGGGCCAGAAGGACACAGAGGAATATTAAAATCCTATGAGGCTAACATAGCAATGAATTTGAGGGGATGTGATTTGTTACAGCAATGGAATACTCAGATTAACATTCCCCCATCTAAGAAACAAACCATAAATTAACATATGTTTCTGGAGGAAATATTATAAAAATCTTATAAAGAATACCAGCCATTCTGGTTTTACAAAAACAGGGTGTAACAGCTGCTAATATTTCAAAGGTACCAACAGTCCTATCATTAAAATTGTTGGCAGAATGGCCTTTAGCCATGAAGAAACTGTAGGTTGTGGAAGAACTTGTACAGGAGCAACTATATGCTCAGTATATTAAAGAATCAACCAGTCCTTGGAATTCTTCTGTATTTGTTGTTAATAATGTGGAAAATGGAAAATGGAAACAGAACAAAGAGCTGTTAATACTGTGATTCAGCCAATGGGCTTGCTATAGTAAGGCATTCTGTTGCCTTCTCCATTGCCTAAAGGATGGCCTCTTATATTTATTTATTTAAAAGCTTGTTCACTATACTATTATAAGAAAAAGGCAGACAAATTTGACTTCTCAGAGCATATTTACAATGATTCTCAGCCTGCTAAGAAATATTAATGGATATTCTCACACAGGGAATGTTAAATAGCCCCAATCTATGCCAATATTTTGTAAGTCAATCCACGGAAATGATACTAAAGAAATTTTCTGAATATATAGTTTAATATTACATAGATGATATTTTCTATATAATTCAAATGTAGATACTTAGAATGCTTGAAGAAGTAAAGAAAATTCTGCCTTGTTTTGGGATGTAAATTGATCCTGAAAAATACAAAGAGGAGATTCTATCAATTATTTAGGCTATAAAATAAATTTACAAAAAAATTAAATACCAAGTGTTGCAAATAAGAAGAGATCAATTGCAGAAAATTAACAACTTCCAAAGATTGTTAAGAGGCATTTTCAATCTATGGTGCACTCTTGGAAGAAAATCTGATGATGTGATTAATTAAATAAAACCTTAGAAGATGACAAGGACTTAGGTAGTTCCAGAGAAATATCAGCTGAACCTAAGGGAGAATTGAATCTAATAGAAATTAGAGAATGCACATGTTGATTGTGTGTATTTGAATCATAGCTACATTCTGGACATATTACCCTTCAAGCATTCTCCTACAGACTGTTAATAGAGAGTGAAAATATTATCTTATAATAGATATTTTGACCACATAAACTGGTAGAAAATTAAAAACTTGTGTGGAAAATGTCTCTGAATTAATTATAAAAGGAAAATTGAGACTTGACCAAATAGGAACAGATGCAGTAGAAATTATAGTACCTTTTAGTAATGATGAAATTGACAAATTATGGAAAGAAATTGAACCCTGGCAAAGAGTCAGTAGCAATTTTTTGGGAGAGATTAACAACAACTATCCCAAGAGCAAGAGAATTCAACTTATAATGAGAATTAATTGGATACTTCCTCACAATGTACAGCACACACCAATAACTGTATCCCCTACATTCTACACTGGCGCAAACCAGGGAAGATAGGTTACAAATTGGAAAATTTAAGTAAAGCGGTACAAAGTCTTTATGATTCTGATCAAAATTCAGAAATATGCTATTCTCATGGTACTAAAGGATATTATAGAATCTCTAAACATAGTTACTGATTTGCAATGTACAAAAAATATTTTATATATTAAACTGCTGAATTTATACCAGATGATACAGAATTAATTATATTATTTATTCAGGTAAAAGATACAATCATAAATAGGAATCGTCCCATAAATTTAACACACTTCTGATTCCATATGGATATACCATGCCCTTTAGTACAGGGTATTGCAGATATTGATCAATCATTGATTGGAAATGTGTTGAAGGTTTCAGAATTTTATAAAAAAATCACATCAATAGCAAGGGATTTTGAAAAGTCTATTCTATCCTGTGACAGCAAGCCAAGGTAATTGAAATATCCTACTTGTTCTTTATGCAACCTAACACTAGTACCTGCAGGAAGTAACCCAAATGGTACTCAAAGAAATGAAATATGGTGGATGAATGTGCTTTATTTTGTAGAATTTGGAAAACTAAAATATGTACACCACACCATTGATACCTATTCACAGTTTCAATAGGCAACTGCTTTGAATTTGGAAAAGGCTGATTCAGTAATCAAATATTTGATAGGAGCTATGGCCATCATGAGTATACCTGTTCAAATGAAGAAATACATTGCTCCAGCAAATGTCTCTAAGAAAGTTAAGCAACTTTTTTTTAGCTTATTATGATATAATGTATATTACATGTGTACCACACAATCCTACAAGGCAGGCAATTATAGAAAAATCAAATTGATCTCTAAATGATGTGTTAAATAAACAGAAATGAATGACAAAGACCCCCAGAAATAGATTGCATAATGCTTTATTAACTTTGTATTTTCTAAATGCTAGTGAGAAAGGAACATTAGCTGTATTATTAGGCTGCTTTTTCATTTCCCCACTGCCCAGACTCCTGAAATAATCACTCAAAAACTGTATTAATTAAATCAGTGCTTGGCCTATTAGCTCTATATTCTTATTAGCTAGCTATTATATCTTTGGATAACCACTTTCCAATATTTTATATTTTACCATGAGGCTCATGGCCTACTGGCAAGGTTCTGGCATGTCTGTCTCTGGCAATGGCTCCATGGATTCTCTCTGACTCTGCCCTCTTTCTTCCAGCATTCAGTTTAGTTTTCCCTTCCTAGCTCTGTTCTGTCCTACTATAGACTAAAAGAAGTTTCTTTATTCATTATCAAATAAAAGCAACACATATACAGAAGACCTTCCTACATCCTCTCCCCTTTTCTGTCTAAATAAAAAGGAAGGTTTTAACTTTAACATAGTAAAATTACATACAACAAGACAGGTATAAAACAAGAATTACAATTACAATATATATAGATATATTATCTTTTTTCATAACTAAGAAAAATAATTATTATAACTATATATTGTTCTACTCCATCAAAGACTACAGAAGGGTATATTACCTAAGCAAACTGGAAGTTCATTATAAGCAACTTCCAAAACTCTAGAATTAACAGAGACATTTTTCTGCCTGGACAATCACCCAAAGTTCTTCTGTATTGTTGGGTCACCCATCTCCAGCCTACAGGCACATAATATCTGGCAGACATTAACACAAAGCAGGAAATTTGAAGATCTGTTTTGTTATATGTAATTTTAAATGTTAAATGTTAGATGTAATTTTAAATGTTAAAGTTAAAACCTTCTTTTTTATTTAGACAGGAAAAGGGAGGTGGTGTGAGATTCCCTTCTGTATTCTGTGAATACTATTTTTTCATAAGGAATTTGTTTAGGCCAGTGGTTTAGCAGAGTAGAGTTAAGTGGGAAAAAGAAACTGAATGCTGGGAGAAAGAAGGCAGAGTCAGAGAGACACCATGTAGATGTGAGAGGAGAAAGACTTGAACTGTCATCTGGAAAGTTGCCAGTAGGCCATGTCCCTCATGGTAAAATATAAAATGTTAATGGGTTAAATTAAGATGTAAGAGCTAACTATCAATAAGCTTAAGTGATTGGGTTTTGTAAGGAGAGGGCTGCTTGCTGGTTCCCAGCTGCTTAGCCCAAAAATAATCACACAGAAATGGTATTAGTTAAATCACTACTTGGTCCATTAGCTCTAGCTTCTTATTAGCTAACTTTTACTTTTACATATTAATATAACCAATTTCTAACAATCTGTGTATCACCATGTGGCTGTGGCTTACCAGCTAAAGTTCCATCTGGCTTTAGCAGGCCTATATATATCCTCTTTGACTCTTCCTCCTTTCTCTCAGCATTCGGTTTAGTTTTCTTCACCTAGCTATGTTTCCCTATAGCTCTGCTATAGGCCAAAAGCAGTTCCTTTATTAACCAATGATATCCACAGCATACAGAAGGAAATCCCACATCAAATGGCCAAACAGTGACTTATATAATATAGCTTTCTGTGTAATTATTTCACAAGTCTGGGCAGCCAGGAAATGAAAAAGCAGCCTTCCTAAAACAAGCAGCTGTGAAGAGACACTGGATAGTAGAAAAACCTGCATAATTAAATTAGTTGATATACTTTAAATATGTGCTGACCTGAGAATGGCAACCAGGACATGTGATAAGTTTGGGGAGGGGTTTTTCTCTTGTTTCAAAAGGAAAAGAAAAGCTGTGGATAATATCAAAATTGATAAAGAATTGATTTGAAAAAGAAACACTTCTTAATTAGAAGAGATGATAGTTCATTAAGCACTATTGTCATTTAAAGTAAACTAAGCTATAAAAACTAACAAGTGCTTTTTTTCATTTGATCAGATATAATTTAACAAAAGAGACTCTCCCCAAAAGTATGATAGGAAAAGGGTTTTGTTTCTGTCCTTTGAGGAGAATAAAGGTATCCAGCTAAGGAATCTAAAAACTGCTGAGCAAGTGAGACATCTGAAGAAAAAGGACAAATCTTCTAGAAAATAATTTCTCAAGAAAAAGAGTAAATTGGCCTGTTGATGTATCACATTTCCAACAAGATGAAACTTCATAATTCTTCCCAAATGTTTATTTCTGCTGTTCTGTAGGAACATATAAGCTAAATAGTTTTTTTTTTGCAGAGGAGTCCCTGTCTAATTAAAAGTAAAAGTTGGAGTTGGATTTGGAGTGTGGTTCTCTCTTTCTCTAAATGCTAGCATGCTTATTAAAATAAAATCCAAAATCTCTGTCTCATGTCAGAAGAACTACCTGAAATGGGATGAATGAAAAACGAATATTTAATTTATTGCCACTAATCTCAAAATCCTTTGGTTTTATGTTGACTCTTTAATAGTTTTTCTTATTGTATAAGATTTATAAGCACAATATATATGTATACATTATGTGTTATAATATATATTATAACACATAATATATATTTAAACTTTTTGATGTGATTTTAATAGTCATATACAGTACTAATTCTAGAAAGTTTTATGTATCTTCCTGTACATAACTTCAGGTTTGAGCTGCTGTCAATTTTCTGCAGTGAACCATGGGCATGCCTAGCAGTGACCTTTCAAGTCCCTTAAAGGAGGGTGGGCCCCACAACAATGATTCCTCCATGACTATGATAATACCACTAAGCTGATAAATGCCACCTAAAAAACAGCTTTAAACTACAAATGTCTCAGAACAATTTCCTAGTGGCCCAATGAGATTATTCAACCTAAATGACTACTCTAGCTAGGACTTGAGACAAGACCTACAGTTTCCCATTACACATAGACTGGAAAAAATGATACATCTGCCTTTCCCAGGACTTGAGAATTACCTCATTTTTTTTCAGGATACTTTAAAATTACTGTCACTCTCAGACAGCAGGAAATAAGTTAAGAATGCAATGCCCAAGAAATTAGACATTAAAATTCTAAATAACCCATATAAAAATGAGGTACTGAACTAAACAGAGAATTCTCAACAGAAGAATTTCAAATGGCCAAAAGATACTTAAGGAAATGTTCAACATCCTTAGCTATCAGGGAAATGCAAATCAAAACAACTCTTTGATACCGTCTTACACCTGTCAGAGTGGCTAAGATCAAAATCACTAATGATAGTTTATGCAGGATAGGATGTGGAGTAAAAGGAACACTCATATATTGCTGGTAGGAATACAAACTTGTACAACCACTTTGGAAATCATTATGGTGGTTTCTCAGAAAATTGGG
>LOJH01046495.1:1170-14556 GCA_001685095.1 Ellobius talpinus
AGGCTCCAAAAGCTACAGAGAAACCCTGTCTCGAAAAACCAAAAAAAAAAATCAGCTCTCTCATCAAGGGAGGTGCTGAGAACATGTGTGGTGTCAGTGGTGTCCTGAGTGCTGTATTCCATGCAGACCTTAGAGAAGTTCTGCAAACAAAGTGTCTACAGAAGAGCTCCCAGGACTTCCACCTTTCTAGGCTGCAAGTGGTGGTGGCTAAAGGTGGTTAAAGGTCTGAGAACTGATTCCCCAACTTTAAGTCTTGTTGAATTAGTTCTACTCCACTGAGGAATAAGGGCCATTTATAAATTCTTCAGTCAGGTTCTCACAGGGGAAGCTCAGAAAAACTGTAAAGAACTGTAGCCACCATAAACATGTTCCCATTTTTTTCAGTTGTCTGTTCTGCTGTCCTGTGATTGGCTCTGACTTCAAGGATTCGTCAGGTTAGAAGTGAGCTTTTCAGAGCTCACTCAAGTTGCCAAAAATGGATCTGTATGAGATTAGAGGACATGCTTATCAGATTTGAGTGTCTCCTTAAATTTGATTGTATTTCATCATTTTATCTGATATTTATTTATTGACATCAGAACTTTAAAATATGGAAATTTTGCATATGAGATATTTTAATTTTAGAGAAAAGTTATGTAAACTATTCACTTTTCCCCAAAGCTTTAAGTACTTTTAACTAATTGCTCATCTGACATTTTCTCTTCTCTCTTTTGAGACAGGATTGCACTGTATTTCTTTGTTTGGCTTGGAATTCCACCTCTTTTGCATGGGTTATTTGTAGTTCTTTAGCTATTGGTGGAATATAATTTTGTGTATTCATTGAACTTTTAAAGTTCTTTTGTGAATTGCCCTTACTATTTTGAGAGTGTGAGTGTGTTGTTTGTGTGTGTCTGTGTTTGTGTGTGTGTGTGCGTGTGCACAAGCACACAAGCGTGCACTGACTTTGCCTGTATGTTTATATGTGAGAGCCAGAGGTCAAAGCTGAGGGTCCTCCTCTACCGCTGTCCACCTTTTCACGACAGGAGTCTCACTGAATCTGGAGCTTGTTATTTTGACTAGACTAGCTGGCTAGTGAACCATTGGAATTAGTCTACCCTGTCCCCACCCCAGATCTGGGGTTACAGGTGCAGGCCACCATGCCCAGCATTTATGTGGGTTCTGTTGTAAGCCACCATATGGAGAGGTCATATGAAAAGGAACCAAAGACAAGCAAAGCATATGAGATAAGGCTTGAGGATATGCACCAGAAAGGCTCCTACATGTAACATAAGCATTCCAGAAGGACGGTGGAGAGGGTGACTAACTGCCAAAAGTATAAATAATAAGCTTTCTATTTAAAATGGCAGGATCAATACATTTTACCTCCCACTCTTCCTTACTAGTGTTTGGGATGATACTAAGGCAAGAACATAATCAAAGCAAAACAAACAACATGTGTGTGCGAGGCCAACAAAACACCAGAAGGCATTCTGGGTACATGAGGGATTTTAGTATTCTTGGAAGACAAAAATAACAATAAAAAGTTTGGACAGTAAAGCAAAATAGAGAACAGGTGGAGTATTCACATAACAAGCTGCTGTAAGTCAGGTAGTCTGTTTCCCCACGAGGTCTATGGTCTAACGATAATGATAATGATAGTTAGTCATTTTCCCCCACACACCCAATAGCATGTCAAAAAAAGAGCTAAGTGTCCCCTCAGGCAAGGGGAAAATGGCTGTTCTCTAAAGAAATTAAAGAGTCATCTGGGGCCAACAAGATGACTCAGCAGAGAAGGGTGTGACTCCAAGCCTAAGAACCTAAATTGCATCCTGGGAAACAAAGGAGAAGAGAACCAACCCCTGTAAGTTGTCTTCTGACCTCCATGTGTACCCCCACACACACACATCAGGCACAATAAACAGTGTAAGAGTCACCAGAAGAGAAATGAACTTGTGCTTTTGAGGCTCCCTCACAGGACGATCGCTCTCAGAGCAGACCTGCTCTGCTGTAAGTGTCGTGACATACAGGATGGGTACTCTGGCTCCCTCCCTCCCTGAGGAGCACAGGCCCCAGAATTCATGGAATGAGAAAGTTCCAAGTGTTGGCAGCACTCAGATGTTCAGGTGACACCATCTCTGCACCCCCTCCCAGCTGTGGCCAAGAAATTCCATGAACATAATGAAGTGTAATTTGAATTTGCCTCAGAGGAAATCTGTAGCTATCATTGTGAAATAAAGGTTCGACCCTGAAAGCCTCTAGAAAACATAGACTGTCCTTCCAGAACAATAACCAGACTCATGAAAACTGGCATCAATAAACCAGTATTACAAACAGCGGGAAAGACTCCTCTCCAGTTCTCTTGTATGAAATCAGAACGAAGCCACTTTAAGACTTCCAGGGACATAGAGAGCTCCAGGTACCTTTCCCAAGTGAGTAACCTGAGCCTTTTCTTTTGCTAAACAAGGATAAAAACTCAGGATAATATCTAGTCACCAGGGTCTTGGACTCCAGAGAACTATTACCTTCTGTGGCAAAAGGGACTTCACAGGTTGGTAAGGATCATGAGGTAGAAACAGGTTGTCTGGGTAGCTTAGATGTAATCAAAGGTCCTTCAGATGCATGGAGGGGAGGGAAAGAGGCAGAAGCAGGTGTGTTCTGGGTCCTCACTCCTCTTGACATGTCCAGACACATTGCCACCAATTACAGTAACTCTCTTATGGCTGCGTAATATTTATTACGTAAATATGCCACATTTTCTTTTTCCATCAGTTAACAATGAACTGTTGGCATTTTGGTTTTGGCTTTGGTTTTGGTTTCTTTGCTTGTTTTTTTTTTTTCAAGGTGGGGTTTGTTTCTCTGTGTAATAGTCCTGGCTGTTCTGGAACGCTCTTTGTAGACCAGGCTGGCCTCAAAGTTAAAAAGATGCCCCTACCTCTGCCTCTGCCTCTCAAGTGCTGGTATTAAAGGTGTGAGCCACTTTGCCTGGCTGAACTGTTGGCATTTTACATTTTTAAATTTATTGCATATGTGCATGCATGTACCATGATGGGGGAACAACTTTCAGGAGGCGGGTGTGAGTTCTGGAATTGAACTCTATCCTGAAATATTGCACCATGACCATACTTTTCTGATGACAAAGTTATAGCCTTGTGATCACCATCCAGAAGTGACGACAATGCCAGTGCTATCGTGTGTTCCCAAACACATTTTATTCCTGTTGTTAGCAGTTTGGGGTATTGAACTCACAGCAACAGGAATGATGGGCAAACGCTGCCATTGATGCTATTCTAGCCAGATGGTGGCAATTCTGAAAGTACCTTAACCGTTAATTCTCTGAGTTTTGTATCTGAAAATGTCTTCATTTTTGTTTGTATCTTTGCTTTTTTCTTATTTTAAGGTAATGTCTCACTGTGTAGCCCAGGATAGCCCGGAACTTATGGTATTCCTGCCTCAACCTCTTTTGTTCTTTGATTTCAGTATACACTCCCACAATAGCTTATTTTTAATGGATGATTTCATAAATATAGAATTGTGTCAACGTAATTTTTTTCCTTCAAATATCTTAGCTTTCTATTTTACTTAAATTTGCTATTTTATTGAAAACTTAGCTCTCATCTGTATTTTTGTTTCATTGTTTTTCAAGATAGATTTTCTTTTTTCTTTAAAACATTTATTTATTGTGTATACAGTATTCTGCCTGCATGCATGCATGTAGGCCAAAGAGGACACTGAATCTCATTGCAGATGGTTGTGAGCCACCATGTGGTTACTGGGAATTCAACTCGGGACCTTTAGAAAGCAGGCAGTGCTCTTAACCACTGAGCCATCTCTCCAGCCCTCAGGATAGATTTTCTTATCCAGGCCCAGTGCCTTCTGTCTGTTATCTCATCACTCAGGATGTTGAGGCAGGAGCATCACCATGAGTTAAAGGCCAACTTGGTCAATTAATGATCAGCCTGAGCTAGAGTGAAAATCTGTCTCAAAATAATAATAATAATAATAATAGAATAATAATTAAACATTTTTCTGTGCTTTCAAGGTGTTTTTCCATCTTTGGATTTAAACAGTTTGTCTATGATGTACCTACTTAAGATTTTATTTGTATTGTGTTATCCTGCCTAGGTTTATCCAACTCATTGTATTTATACATCATGACTGCCATCCCCAAGTGTGAGGGGTGTTGTATTTCTCTGGGTGTTCTCTGTCCTACTCTAGTCTGTTTCTCATAGCTTTTCTCTTCCCCACTACCTACTTGTCTCTCCTTAACTGTGATCATTTTTATAGTTTCATTTTGATTCCACTTCTGTTGCATTCATTTCGTCCATAAGCGATTTCAGCCAGGTTTATCTATCTATTTATCTGTTTAGACAGAGTCTCACTATGTATCCTAGGCTGCCTTGAACTTTTATCCTTCTGCCCAAGTCTCCCAAGTACTGGGATTATAGATGTGACCACACTGGCTATCTAACCCATTTTTTAAAAATTTATTTATGTGTAGATGTTTTGCCTGCATGTATTATGTGCACCATGTGTGTCTGCATATTTTTATATGCATCACATACATGCCTAGTGCCCACGGAGGTCAGAAGAGAGCATCAGATTCCCCTGGGACTGCAGGTACACACAGGCAATCATGAGCCACCATGTGGATGCTGGGAATTGAACCTGAATCCTGGGAAGAGCAGCCAGTGCTCTTAACCACTGGCAAATCTCTCTATCCCCTCTACTCATTTTTTAAAATTTGTATGGGTGTTTTGACAGCATGTATGTCATGTGCATGCCTGGTGCCCACAGAGACCAGAAGAGGAAATTGACTCCTCTGGGACTAGAGTTATATATGGTTGTGAACTGTCCTGTGGGTGCTGGGAATTAAACCTAGGCCCTCTGGAAGAGTAGCCAGTGCTCTTCCTGAGCCATTTTTTTTAGCCCCCATGTAGTTGATTTTTAATTAGACTACTTGAACTTTGTAACTGGAATCTCTGACTTGTTTCAATATTTTCTGTGATTTATTGATATATACCACATGTTAACTCTTGATATATATTGGTGAGATCTACTTTTGACATTCTTTTTTTTCCTTTTGTGTCGTTTTGTTTTAGGTGAATGTCACATCACCTAAATGGGTGGTTGGGTTGTACTGTAGTTTTTAGTTTTTCAGGACTTTATTTTTAACTGGGTTTGATTTTGGATTAGTGGAGATTAAAGTCAGGGCCTCAAACATGCCAGGCGAATACTCTAACGCTATGTTCTAGCCTTTTTTATGACTTTGGATTTTTAGTGTTTAAAAGGAAGTTTGTATATGATTTTTAAATAATGCAGTCCTACTCTAGTATATTGGTGTCTACTGTTTGTCAGGCTGCCTTCCTCTTTTCTCCCTAGCTTTTGTGTCTTGGTAGGTTTTCTTGCTGTTGTTGGCCCTGGGAGTTTAGAAATTGGCCTACTTTTAACTTAATTAGTAAGTGTTTCAAAATGAAACGGAAACGAGTCTGTTTCTTTGCTGACAAGGACAAGCGACTGAGTCACGGACATCTCCGCTCTGTTCCCCCAGCTCACAGGAATACTTTGGGCTTTAGTATCAAGCAATTATTATTGTCTCTCTTTTAAACATCTTTACAAAACAATTTTCACATTTCATTTCCTTATATGTGGCTGTGTCATCTCTGTTAAAGCAATCACTTACCCATCAAGTTTATGATGATGGCTTACAGTGTCTTTCCCTTTCTTTAATAACACGTCTCCTCCGTATCTAAGGTTTTCATTTCTGTTGTCTTATGGATATTACAGTATTTATTTAATATTTAAAGATGGGTATGTATCTGAATGTCTACATATCTAAAAATGTTTATTAAATTATATTTATCTAACATATTTTGTAAACATATTTATAAAATTTATATATGTATACAAATTTCATTCTTTGGTATGCTGAAAAAATTAAAAATTAGAGGGAGTAATAAACTAAGAAATGTTTGCAATTAGATATTGATTAAATAGAATTCTTTCCAGCCGTAACTATAGAATAATAACAATTTTAACACTTTTTTGCTTCATAACAAAAGTACAATATTAATCTTTTTATCTCTCTCTTTCTATAGTTGTAATTATAGAAAAAAACTAGATCATATAAAGCAAGCACTATCATGTTTATACTTGATATCAGTTTTGGTTTGTCAATTAAATACTGACAAGCTAGCTAGGTGTCAGTTTTGTAAGTTTTTTTTTAAGATTTATTTATTTAGTACAGTGTTCTGACTGCACGCATGACTGCATGCCAGAAGAGGGCACCAGATCTCATTGTAGATGGTTGTGAGCCACCATGTAGTTGCTGAGAATTGAACTCAGGACCTCTGGAAAACCAGTCAGTGTTTTTAACCTCTGAGCCATCTCTCCAGCCCCCAGTTTTGTAAGTTTTTAAATGTAATTTCTTAGTCTATTGGTAAGTTTTTAAAAGAAGCTTAATTTTAGTGTGTTTTAGTTATTCCATGGATTCCTGTGGGCAGCTCAGAGAAGAAGATAAGCAGTCAGTGATGAACAGAATGCAGAAGAAGTACTGGAAGACTAAACAGGTCTTTATCAAAGCCACAGGAAAGAAGGAAGATGAGCATGTGGTTGCATCTGACGCAGAACTGGATGCTAAGCTTGAGGTAAATGTGAAGACTGTGTATTATTTGGGACTCCAAGGGAGGACTGTCGCAAAGTTGCACACCAAGGAGTTTAAGGAGCATCTTAGGGTTGCTGCTTCTGTGATGAAACACCATGACCAAAAGCAAGTTGGGGAGGAGAGATTTGTTTAACTTATGCTTCCATATTCTCTTCCACATCTGTAGTCCGTCATTGAAGGAAGTCAGAACAGGAACCCAAACAGGGTAGGGTCCTCAGGCAGAGCTGATGCAGAAGCCATGAGGCATGCTACTTACTGGCTTGTTACCTATGGCTTGCTCAGCCAGCTTTCTTACAGAATTCAGGACTACCAGCCCAGGGATGGCTCCACCCACAGTGGAGAAGTCCTGTCTTGAAAAAGCAGGAAAGAAAAAGAAGCATTTGCTATTTATTTGTGTTGCAGAGTAATCCTTGTGATTCACGGGTGGAGACACGAGCAGACTGCCGTAGCAACACTGAGAACTGTTTACACACATGTTCCCACAGAAGGAAATATTTCTGTGTTCTTTTATATGTTTAGGTACTCTGTAACATTTTATTGTAATGTTGACCATTACACATATTGGCAATCAGCCATGTTCTTTCTCCCATATTTGTACTATTTTTCTTAAAAACTGAAAAAAAATGCTAGGCTTGATGGCTCATATATAATCCTAGCACTTGGGAGTTGGAGGCAGGAAGATGAGGAACTTAAGGTCATCCTTGGCTATCTAGTGAGCTCAAGGCCATCCTGGGCTGCATAAGACCCCCCTCCATCTCCAAAAAACACAATAAGTTAAAAAATAAAATTCGTCATGAAAATAACATACAGTAGTAGGAAGTCTTGCAGGACTGTGGGAACCTCCTGCCGTAATCACCTCATCTAGGTGGGCAGTCTGTATCATTTTGTAATCTTTCATGCATTGAAAATTGATTTTTGTTTTTTTAGTTTACATGTATGATGAATGTTTTGCCTCCATGTGTGTCTTTGCACCACATGCCTGAAGAAGCCAGAAGAGGGCGTCAGATCCCCTGGAACTGAAGTTACAGAATGGTGCTAGCAGGTGAACCCAGGTCCTCTGGAAGAGCAGCCAGTTTTTTGTCTTTAACTGCTGAACCATCTTCTCTAGCCCCCGAAAATTTAGTTTTAAATGGCCATGACCAGATGCCAAATCTAATTCAAGCACATCTAAAGTTACCTGGAAACGTTGTTATTATTCCTCCAGCCACTATTATAAACACTCCCCAGGTTTAATCACACATCAACAGTAAAGCTTCCCATGTTGAGAACTTAATAATCTGAGAGTGGTACTTCCATCTAGAAACGTCAGGGTCCTTCGGACAGTTCACGGAATTTCTTCAGCTTAAGACTGGGTAAGAGGAGATCACTCTGAAATCCACATAGGAAAGTTTATGTATGAGGAGTTGTACCAGGCATACGACTTCATCTTGTGAGCTTAACTTTGAAGTCAGTGTTCACCGGATATTTTCTTAATTTTCTGTTTCTGATTAACTACAGTAGCAAAAAGGGGAAATTCCAAACAAAAATAACCCAAAAGCAAGCTTTTGTAATTTTATTTATTTTCAAATTTTTTTTTTCCCTTTTGGCAGTTCTGGGTTGAACCCATGCGTGGGAGGCAAGTGCTCAACCACTAAGCCATATCCCCAGCCTTTTCCAGAAGCAGTTTGTATTTGATGTTATGATATTCTTTTCATTCTTAACTCATTTTAACTGATACATAAAAACATAAGAGTTGTATACATTAATGGAGAGAACTCAGCAGTTAAGAGCACCGGCTGCTTTGCAGAGGACCCAGGTTTGATTCCCAGCACCCCGTCTCGGGATCAGACACCCTCTTCTGGCCTGCGGTAGCACCAGGCATGCATGTGGTTAGAGACATACCTTCAGGCAAAACACATAACACATAAAGATAAATGAATCTTTTTATAAAGTGGATACCATGAAACCTTCAATCCATATATCTGATAGTTAATGTTTTAAATAGTTACACAGCTCAAACGTGGTGTTTCTTTACGGTGAGAACTTCCAGAATTCTTGCCACCTTTTAGATTTTATACTACATTGTGTCATCTTGTCTAAAACAAAACACAGCAGAAGTTAAACTTTTATAATTGCTATAAACTTGCATGTGCTGCTTCACATATGGTGACTATGCGTGACCACAGTGTAGGGCTCTGAACTCGTCTCCTGGCTCCTCCCCCTTACCGCCATCACAGGCTGTACCACTACGCCTGTCCAATACATTCTTTTTGTTACCGTCGGGTTTTTTTTGTTTTTTTTTTTTTTTGAGACAGGGTTTCTCTGAGTAGCCCTGGCTGTCCTGGAACTCACTCTGTAGACCAGGCTGCCTCTGCCTCTGTAGTGCTGGGATTAAAAGCATCTGCCACCACTGCCCAGCCCAATACATTATTTTTTATAGTAAACTTGTTGGGCTGTTTTGCTTTGACTGATAATTAGAAAAAGCTATATTGAGCAGCAGCTATTTCTAAAGTACTCTCTTTTTCCTGTGTTGTTGAAATTATATTGTATATAACTTTCTTGTGTTCGGATAATTGGGAGCAGAAGGGAGAACAAATTCTATAGATAAATTCGACACATTTATCTCTTTTTATCCAGTATTCACAGGGAAAATTTAAATGTGCTTTTTATATCAGTGATAAAACTAAGCCTGAAGTACATCCCAGTCAATAAAAATAGACATAGTATTTATAAAATGGACATAATTAATATATGTTTAAGAGAGGTACATCACAGCCAAGTAAATTGACATAATTTATGAAGTATATCCAATACTTTTATGCAAATGCTCTGGTTTTAAAGTGCTAAAAGTTGTATTTGTTTATTGTTCTTTAAATTTTCCTAATAAAATTTATTTTTCAAGGTTTTTCACTCCATCCAGGAGACATGCAATGAACTTCTGAAGATAGTTGAGAAATATCAGCTAAGACTCAATGGTATGACATCATAGCTATCCGATAATTCCCATTTAAAATAATAATTGGTATGCATTTTTGAAAATGAGCACTTAATGGTAAAGTAGTTATTTATCAAGCTATTTAGTGAGGTTTTATTCAAAATTTTAAAAATATGAATACTTACCATGACCTGTTCTCAAAATCCCCAGTGCCCATCTTTTCCTTTTTACTTCATTAAATCCCTTAACACAGACTCACTTTCTGCTCTGGTTTTACTCTTGGTGAACTTTAAGGTTTGCTCCATCATTCAAAACCTCTTTTGGCCCCTGCAGATTTTACAATCAGTCTTTTTTTCTCTCAC
The DNA here is from genome assembly GCA_001685095.1 of Ellobius talpinus. Classification (NCBI taxonomy): domain Eukaryota; kingdom Metazoa; phylum Chordata; class Mammalia; order Rodentia; family Cricetidae; genus Ellobius; species Ellobius talpinus. Next base: position 11,087 of record LOJH01046495.1, read on the forward strand.
AGGAACATTTGATAATGTTTATATGCTCTGTAGCCCAAGCTGGCCTGGAATCCTCCTGCCTCCGCCTTCCTGAACACTAGGTTTCCAGGCAGATCCCACCACACCTGGCTTTTTTCCTTCTGCTCTACCTTCCTCTCCTCCAGGCATCTCTTGTCAAGGTCACAGGAAGGAAAAGCCAGTTCTCATCCCCACGGCTGATTACCTCCTCCTCAGTTCACCTCCTTTATTCCGCTCGCCCACAAGCCCACCCCGCTTTGGTCTTCCTCTCCAACTTCATTCAGCATTCTGCCTTTGGCGGGCTCTTCTCTGTCCCCGACCACTTCGGGTTGGAACTTGGCCACTGAATTTCTTTCTCTACTTCAATTATAGTGGCTTACTAGATGTGGCTACCTCTCTGATCTCACGTCCTGAAACCCTTTCATTGAATTGCTCTCTTTCACGACAGACGTATCTGCATTATATGCTCCCTAACTTTCCTTAGATTTTTCGTCAAAGGCCATCGTTTTGACGAGGCCTTCCCTTAATCCCCATACCTAAATTCAAACTCCCTCTCCTTTATAACTCCCCTGTGCTCTTATAATATTCAGCATTCTGTATATTCTATCTATTGCTGCTTTTTACACCTAGAATGTGCTTTTCTTTTAACTTTCCTATTACTAATTCTTGCTTGAGGTCAGGTTATACACATGTCAGGGCAGAGGTCAGAGGACACTTTGCGAGAACCAATTCTTTCTATCATGTGGACTCTGGTGGCGTGGGGGCAAGTGCCATTACCCACTGAGCCACTGTGCTGGATCTGATAATGCAGGAACTGGTTTTGTTTACTTGTATGTCCGCAAACCTTAAAAACAATGTCTAGCATGTAGTCAGTATTCAGTAAATATTTGCTCATTAATAAATGCTTTCCTGTCTGTGTGGTGACTCTACCCTGCAACCCCAGCACTCAGGAGGCTTGAGTAGGAGGATCACTCTGAGTGAGAGGCGAGTGTGGGCCAGCCAGGTCAGTCTGGGTCACAATAACACACTGCCTTAAAAAGCACTATCTTTCAAAGCTGTGTAAGTCAGGTTTACCATAGTGAAGAAAAACTCAATATGGCAAATTAGGGAAGTTGTTTTTGTGTGTGAGAATATGTCATACATTCTATATAGGTGCTTTCCCCAAGAAAATAGTTGAAGAACTTTCTGTAGCAAAATTAAAAAATGATACAAAAAGCATGCAACTGAGTCAGTTTCAAGACATAATCACCATACTGTAGTTAGGAGTAACTGTGGGATATAGTATTTGACAAAGGGAATGTGGTGATGGTTAGGTGGTATTTGGGGGGTGGATATATGAAAGAAGAAGAGATTTGGAGGCCAGGGAACGAGAGTAAAGAAAGAAAACAGCCCGTATGCACAGAAGAGCTTGTAACTAAGACTAAGAAGGGGAAAGAACAAAGGAAAGTTAAGGCCAGATTACTAAGGGTCAAAAACACCAAGCTGTAAAAGGCTGCCGTGACCACTGGACCATCATAGTCCACTGCAATGTCTAGAAACATTGGCAAGTTTGTGTGCCATCAATTTTGCCATGAAATCACTAGATCTTTCAGCAATACAGGCTTTATTGTATACCTTCTCTTTAAACATGTGGTGTCGTGAAGACTCTTATACTCACAGGTCTTCTGCTGGTCGTACTATCAGACAAACACAGTAAGTTAGGGCAATACTGGGAACATTTTGGAATGGAGACTGAATGTTGAGCTGTATGAGCTCAGCATCTGCTGTGTCCCTGAAACAGTGTTATGCATCTTTATGCCCCGGGATGAGCCTGTCAGAGTGGGGTGTCTGTTGACACTGGCAGGCTGGTCCCAGCACAAAAGCAGCACAGGTTGAGCTTCACCTGCCCCTTTCAGCATCCGTAAAGGTAAGACTCAGCAATGATTTATGCTCTCTTTATACCTGAAAACGAAGTGTTCTCTGTTCCCAGATAGCTTTAAATCCTCACACAAAAGTGATGATTTTCCCTAATATTAAAGTTATGAGCCATAGAAAATTCATTCCTTCAAAGAAATTAGAATGTTAAATTAACATTATTCCTGAATGAAAATGAGGACATGACCACTCATAGGTACGACTGAGGTTTTTATTGTAAATATGAGGGAGAGCACAGCCAGAGGCATCTGGAAGAGTCCGGGCTGAATGGGTCAGCAGACTGAACCAGGTCATGGGGGTGGGGGTACAAGAGAGACGGCAAACAATGAACAGAAATCCAGGAGCACAGCCCAGAGAAGAACCAAGAGCATATATAGCCAAGACAGCTGTGTTACATAGGAAAAGATGCCAGGGGTAAGGGAGTCAGGCAGGGGTGTTGTGAGAAGTGCTGGGAGGAACCACGGAGCTGGGAGAGGTATCCAGTGTCTGCTTTGATAGTGAATCGCACCTCACTTAGCCATTTGTCCTGGGTTTCTTTGAGACCTCCCATTCCAGCCTTTTGGTGATGACAGGGGTCAGCACAATAACTACTCAATCTGTGACTACCTACTGAGCTGAAATGCTCCCTGAAGCTTCATGACTCCCTGAAGCTTACAAGAATTTTTTAAGTTTATAAAAAGAAATATAAGTTTTAGACATATAAACATTTCTACTCTTTGTAGTCTGTGCTGAAATCCACACTGTAGGAAAAGCAGTAGACTCATGTCTTTGATTCATAGTAAAAGTTGAGAGACCCCAAAAATGATTCTGGGTTAGAAGCAAAAACACACACTCTGCTGTCCTGAGGGCTGGGTGTGTAGATTGGACAGAGGTGTTTCAGAACAATGGGAAGCACTTCAAAGTCTATATTTAGAAGACAACCAAAGGGAATTTGAATTTTTGAGTTTGTGACTATGATAACAGTTATCAGTGCTTTACCAGGGCTAGATTCCCCAGATCACCAGCTCTGGATCATGTTACTTGTTTATAGCACGGTGTACGGTTTTATTAAAGATGGTAACACTAGTTGAGTGGTTGGCTACCCCTTCATTGTATCACCTTGCTCTGAGGGAAGAGAGTTTACAAATGGAGAGAGATGGGCTCTGCTGCTGCCCTTTCGGGTTTTTGTTTTGTTTTTACTTTTTCTTTTCTTTTGGAGTGTTTCTCTGTGTAGTCCCAGTTGTCTTGGAACTCACTCTGTAGAGCAGGCTGGCCTCAAACTCAGAGATCTGCCTGCCTCTGCCTCCTAAGTGCTGGGATTGTTTTTACTTTTAAAGTGGGTATTATTATTATTATTATTATTGGGACTAATACAGTACTGCCTACATTGGATGCTGTCTTAGGGCTTTATTGCGGTGAAGAGACACCATGACAACTCTTATAAGGAAAATGTTTAAGGGATCGGGGGACTGGCTTACAGTTCAAAAGTTAAGTCCATTACCATCAGGGCAGAAAGTATAGTGACTTGCAGGCAGACATGGTGCTGGAGAGGGAGCTGAGAGTTCTACATCTGGATCCAC
>LOJH01046496.1:2710-17814 GCA_001685095.1 Ellobius talpinus
TGTTATATGTAATTTTACTATGTTAAAGTTAAAACCTTCCTATTTATTTAAACAAAAAAGGGGAGGTGATGTGGGATTCCCCTCTGTATTCTGTGAATACCATTGGTTAATAAATAAACTGTCTTGACCTGTGTCTAGGGCAGATATTAGGTAGGTGGGGAAAACTGAACTGAATGCTGGGAGAAAGGAGGCAGAGTCAGAGGAGATGCCATGTAGCCCTGCTGGAGACAGATGCTGGAACTTTATCTGGTAAGCCACAGCCACATGGCATACACAGATTACAAGAAATATGTTAGCCAATAAGAAACTAGAGCTAATATACCAAGCAGTGTTTTAATTAATAGAGTTTCTGTGTGATTATTTTGAGGTTGAGCAGCCGAGGAGAAACTAGCAACCTCTTTACAACAAAATGCCACTACAAGAATGCAAAGGAAGTCTTCCTGAGAATGAAAAATCAGCTGAAAAGCTAAAATAAATTGGGTGTGTATATCACATAGTTGATAAATTGATTTAAATGCTCACATTATGTGAAATCTATTCAACTTATCTGTATAAGAACAACATATACATATACATACACATATGTATGTGAACACATATGTATGTGTATATACATATATATGTATGTGAATATCTAATTATACATATAATTCTCCAGCATAACATTACATGCATATATCATATGTATTACAAATGTATAAATATATAGCATTTCTGAATATGTGAACTTTGCATTTATTTGTTAATATGTCAACAATGTGGTGAAAAATTTATTGATACTTTAACAGTGATATTAAAACAGTAAGAAGAAATCCTAAAAAACCCTGCTGACAGGAGTATCATTATCATATGCATTTACACATTCATGTCACATGATGACAATTAGTGATTACAGAAATGTCAGCACTTAGGTAAGTCATGGAACAGCATGTATCACGTGAGGTGGTATTCACTAAAGGAGTATGCCTGCTTCCTTTATTTGTTCCAAGTCCTTTTACTATAAAGTCTTCTCCCTGCATCCTCTGCAGCCTATATCTGACAGACCACAGCTGCTGGCATTCTAGAATGCAGCTTGCTGGGAGTTTCTTCCCTCAGCAGTACACTGAAACTCTGCCATAATGGTGAATGGAGGTCTTTGACTCAAGAACAGCATTTGACAGCTGCAGAGGCTGTATCCAAATGTCTGCACAGCTCCCAGTTTCCAAAACAAACAGAAACACACTGTGTTCAATAAATTTAATTAACAGGTTGTCCTTTAATTTAGTCTCTTAACAATCTGTCACTGTTTTCCTTAAAATAGCATTCTAAAAGAATAAAAATTGAGTCACTTAGCTGTTCTCCATTCCAATGATTCTAAAGGACCTATTTTATTAATAATATTATGATAATTTCCCAACAGTCTATTAATCAATATTGACTATTCGTTAAAAATATAATAATAATAATGCATGCATATTTAATTTGAATGCATGTGATACATATATAATCATGCAAATATATGTGGCATATTTTATACATATACATAAGTGCAATATACTATATAATATATAAAAATGTATATATTGTACACATACATCCTTGGGAAACATAACTCTACATTAACTCCTTTTTACATTGACTGTGAAGGATTCAGAGTTAATACATAAAATTCCAGTTTTTCTCTGGAACCATCGACTAGCTCCTTATTTCTAAGACACAGGCTAAAGAGTGATTACAGTCAGTTTCTGTAGCCCAGATCAAACTCTCCTCTGCTTCTTTTGAGCTATGTGGCCATGGATTCCTACTTTCATTCTTCTTTATCTCAGAAACCTCTTCTATACAATGAGAGTGGCAACCACATCGAACTCAGCACATCATTGAAATGACTACTAGGCCTTTGTTTGGCCCTGTAAGAGTCCAATAAACATTGCCTATTTCTGTTCATTGCCTATTCATTGAGCTCAGAGCAATTGCATTAGAAACAAGAATGCTGTGTATAAAAATACACTTTAGAAGAAGTAAATGAGGCTATCCTTGATATTTCATTTTACAAACACAATTAGTTGTAGCAATTAAGGTTGTATCTGTCAGTATCTGAAAAACCCCATTAATCTCCAAGCCATAGAACTGCTTTCCTGACCTACTGTAATTGGGGAGATTTGCAGTTCCTACCCATTGTTTAGCTGCCTGGCCGTGTTGTCAGAGAATATGGCTTGAACTCTAACAGTTTCAAGACATCTGGTGCTTAGTTACAAATCACAAAAGCATTCAAGGATGGGGTGCCGTTGGCATGGGGCAATGTCTCTGCATATTGCTTTTCCATTGGGAAACCAATATTTTCCTGACTTCCTATTGAAATAATGCTGGTATCTCATTCATATTATCTATGTCAGAAGCTTATTCCTGGCTACAAGATGTTCTAAAATAGCAGAGTGTGACCTCACTCTCCCCAACAAATTCAAGGTTATATTAAAAGGAAGAATAGGAATAAGGTAATATTTTATTGTCTTTTGTAAAGGCTATCACGGTAAATAATATAATTTGGTTAGAGTTTCCTGTACTCATTTTACAGCTTAGTGTTTATTGTTTTAATATTGAATTCTCTAATGGACTATGGTGCTACAAACTTTTCATTGCTAAGTTCCTCCAAAGCTTAACGAGGAGCTGATGTAAGGAGATTTTATTTTGTGCCTGAAATTATGTTTTTTGTTTGTTTGTTTTTCTTGAAAAAGAAATAGGAGTTAAGCAACTTGAGAAGTTGGACAACAGTGCTCATCTCTCTCAGGTGCTCTCTCTCAAATATGCAAAACACATTTCTACCTCACAGCTGTTGCCATCATTCTTCCTTTAATCTTGGAAGTCTCTAGAATTCAAGATCTCTACTGACACTGTCAGTTTCTCACATCTGAGCCTCCATTAGGTCTGGTGCAAGCTTCTGCTCTTTGAGAAAATTTGCCTGAACCAATGGCTTTTTAACTTCTCTATATCATTGGTCAAATTTTATTTGTTGGTTTTCCATTTTTATAGTTCTTCTTGTGACCCTGTTGCACGTGTTAGTATATAATCAGACATGCCCAGTATTAAAGTAGTTCCTGTTGATGTTTGGCTAATTTGGTAGTTTTCTGAACCTAAAACAGAGATAACCACAATTGTTTAATACATGTTAAACAAATGGAAGAAACATTCCCTACCTACCTACTTTCTAAATAGTAGAAAAGATAATAAGAATTTTTTTTTATTTTTCAAGATAGGGTTTTTCTGTATAGCTCTGGCCATACTCAAACTTGTTCTATAGACCAGGCTAGCCTCAAATTCAGAGATTCACCTGCCCACACCTCTCTAGTGCTGGGATTAAAAGCGTGTACTACCACCTGGCAAAACATTTATTCAAATTTTATCTATTTTTATTTTTAAAACAATCATATTATACTTAAAAATCTCACTCCTCCCTCCCTCCCATCCTCCCACTTCCTCTACCTTCTCCTCACCTCACCCCAATCTACTCTCAGAGAGGGTGAAGCCCTCCATGGGGAGTCAACAAAGTCTGTTCAATCACTTGAGACAGGACCAAGGCCCTTCCCTCTAAATCTAGGCTGAACATGGTATCTCTCCATAGGGAATGGGCTTCAAAGACCCAGTTCATGCACTAGGGGTAAATACTGGTTTCATTTCTAGTGGCCCTAGAAGCTACACAAAACCCCTTACACTCTCCCCTCCTTCCTTCCTTCTACCCTCCTTTTTTCCCCATCCCCCAAGCTCCAAAATTTCTCAGGAGATCTTATCTATTTCCACTTTCTAGGGGGATCTACGCATGTTTCTCTTAATGTTCTCCTTGTTGCCTAGCTTCTCTGGGGTTGTGGACTGTAGATCGGTTATTCTTCGCTTTTTGTCTAATATCCACTTACGAGTGAATACATGCCATACTTGTCTTTCTGGTTCTGGGATACCTCACTCAGCATGGTTTTTGTACTTCCATCCATTTGCATGCAAATACATACATTTATCAATTGTATATATGAGGGCTTATGGTTTTTTTGAGTTGATCTTGTGTCCAGCCACATTACTGAGGGTGTTTATCAGCTGTAGGAGTTTCCTCACTGAATTTTTGGGTCATATATATATTCTATTATTTGAAAATAATGAAAACTTGATGTCTTCCTTTCCAATTTGTATTCTCTTGATCTCCTTTTGTTGTCTGATTACTCTTGATAGAACTTCTAGTACTGAGTTCTATAGATATGTAGAGAGTGAACAGCCTTGTCTTATTCCTGATTTCAGTGGAATCACTTTGAGTTTCTCTCTATTTAAGTTGATTTTGGCTGTCAGCTTTGTGTATGTTGTTTTATTATGTTTAGATATGTTCCTTGTATCCTTGACCCTTATCATGAAGCGGTGTGGGATTTTGTTGAATGCTTTTTCAGCATCTAATGAGATGATCATATGGCTTTTTTTAGTTTATTTATATGGTGGATTACATTGACAGATTTTCATATGTTGGATCATCCCTGTATCTCTGGGATGAAGCATGCTTGATCATGGTCATGCGGATGATTTTTTGGATGTCTTCTTGGATTCAGTTTGCCAGTATTTTGTTGAGCATTTTTGCATCAATGCTCATGAGGAAGATTGGTCTGTAATTCTTGTTCTTGGTTGAGTCTTTTTGTGGTTTCAGTATTAGGGTATCTGTACCCTCATAAAAAGAATTTAGTAAAGTTCCTTCTGTTTCTATTATGTGGAACAATTTGAGGAGTATAGGTATTAGCTCTTTGTTGAAGTTGTGGTAGGATTCTGCACTGAATCCATATGGCCCTAGGTTTTATTTTATTTTATTTACTTATTTTGATTGGGAGGCTTATGATGACTGCTTCTATTTCCTTAGGGGTTATAGGTCTATTTAATCTGTTCATTGGCTCTTGATTTAATTTTTATATGTGGCAATTATCTAGTAAATTTTCCATTTCTGTTACATTTTCCAATATTGTGAAGGACAAGTTTTTGAAGTATGACCTAATTATTCTCTGGATTTCCTCAGTGTTCTGTTGTTATGTTTACCTTCTCATTTCTGGTTTTGTTAATTTGGATGTTATTTTTTTCTCTGACATTTGCTTATTTTGGATAAGGGTTTGTCTATCTTGTTGATTTTCTCAAAGAACCAGCACTTTGTTTCTTTGTATTGTTCTATTTGTTTCTATTTTATTGATTTCAGCCCTCAATTTGATTATTTCCTGGTGTCTATTCCTCCTGGGTGAGTTTGCTTCTTTTTGTTCTAGAGATTTCTGGTGTGCTGTTAAGTCACTAGTGTGAGATTCTTTCACTTTCTTTATGTAGGCACTTAGTGCTATGATCTTTCCTCTTAGCACTGCTTTCATAGAGTTCCATAGTTTTGGGTATGTTGTTTTTTCATTTTCATTGAATTCTAGGAAGCCTTTAGTTTCTTCATTTTATTCTTGATACAGGGGTGATTCATCTGAGCACTTTTCAATTTCCATGAGTTTGCAGGCTTTATACAATTAATGTTGTTGTTAAATTCCAACTTTAAGCCATGGTGATCTGATAAGATACAAGGGGGTTATTACAATTTTTTTTAATCTAATGAGGTTTGCTTTGTTATCAAGTATGTGGTCAATTTTAGAGTAGGTTCCATGAGGTGCTAAGAAGAAAGTATATTCTTTGTATTTGGGTGAAATATTCTATAGATGTCTGTTAAGTCCATTTGAGTCATGGCAACTGTTAATTCTTTTTTTTCATTTTATAGTTTCTGTCTGTTTTACTTGTCTATTGGGAAGAGTGGGGTGTTGAAGTATCCTACTGTTAAAGTGTGGGGCTTGATGTGTGATTTAAGCTTTAGAATGTTTCTTTTATATATGTGGGTGCTCTTGTATTTGTGGCATAGATGTTCAGGACTGAGACTTCATTATGACGGATTTTTCCTATAATGTATATCTCATGTCCTTCTTCATCTCTTCTGATAGATTTTAGTTTGAAGTTAATTTTGTTAGATATTAGAATAGCTACACATGCTTGTTACTTAGATCTTATTGGTTGGAAAATCTTTTCCCAACCCTTTACTCTGAGGTAGTGTCTGTCTTTGAGATTGAGATGTGTTTCTTGTGAACAGCAGAAGGATGGATCCTGTTTTTTTTTTATCTATTCTGTGTCTTTTTATAGGTTGATTGACTCCACTGGTATTAAGAGATATTAATGACCAGTGATTGTTAATTCCTGGGTTTTATCTTTATTTATTTATTTTTTGGTGGTAGTCTTTGTGTCTTTTCCTTCTTTTGGGGTTTGTTGGTGTGATGTTTTCTACTGCCTGTGTTTCTATGGGTGCAGGTTGCTTCCTCAGGATAGAGTTTTCCTTCTAGTGTTTTCTGGTATTTAAGGCTGGGTTTGTGGATAGGTATTTTTTAAATCTGGTTTTGTCATGGAATATCTTGTTTTTCTATCTATGGTAACTGAATGTTTTGCTGGGTATAGGAGTCTGGGGTTGCATCCATGGTTTCTGATAGGTCTGCCTTTATATTTTACTTAGCCTTTTTCCTTTGCAGATCTTTATTCTGTACATTTAGTGTTTTGATTTTTTTTATGGTAAGGGGACTTTTTGTCCCAGTCTATTTAGTGCTCTGTACTTTCTTAGGCATATCCTTTTTTAGATTGGGAAAGGCTTTTCCTATGATTTTGTTGAATACATTTTCTGTACCTTTGATATGGAGTTCTTCTTCTCTCCCTATTATTCTTAGATTTGGTCTTTTATGTTGTACAGGATTTCCTAGATGTTTTGTGTTAAATGTTTATTGAATTTAACATTTTCTTTCACTGTTAAATTTATTTCCTTTACCATATCTTCAGCTCCCGAGATTCCCTCTTTCATTTGTTATGCTTGCATCTATAGTTTCTGTTCATTTACCCAGATTTTCCATATCCAGAATTCTCTTCATTTGAGCTTTCTTTTTTGACTTTATTTCAATTTTCAGGTTGTGAACTATTTGAACTGTTTGCTTTACCTGTTTGATTTTTTTCTTGGTTTTCTTTGCTATTTAAAAGAAATTTATTGATTTCTTCCATTTATTTTGTTTGTCTTTTCCTCCATTTCTTTAAGAGAATTTTTCATTTCCTCTTTAAGGGTCTCTATCATCTTCAGAAAGTTGTATTTAAGGACATTTTCTTCTGATTCTTCTGAGTTGAGATGCTTGGGTCTTCCTTTTGTAGGACCACTAGGATCAGGTGTTGCCATATTTCTCTTTAGGTTTTTGAATGTGTTTTTGCATTGGCACCTACCTGTGTCTTCCTCCAAGAGGTACAGGTGGGGCCTGTACTTAGAGGGTCTCTCTTCCTTCAATTGGTGCAGGTGGAGCATGTGACTTAGGTGGTCACTCTTCTTACTGGTACAGGTTGGGGCTGTGCCTCTGGGAGTTGCTGATGGTGCTCTGCATGTTCCTCTCCAGGGCCAAAGTTCCAGTGTTCATAGGTGCAGCAGAGGGATGGTTGCAGGTGTGGGGAGGCTGTTCCCTGGTTTGTGGAGTTTAGTGGTTGGTGAGGCAGGGGATGTTCTTCCCTGTAGGCTAGGGCCTGGAGAGCAGGACAGTCCAGCTGGGAACCCAGACACTCACTTCTCTAGGGCCAGCCAGGTCTTAGGCTTTCCTGATCAGATATGCAGTGAGGGTGGCAGTGGATGTGGAAAGACTGCTTCAGTTCCCTAGGGCTTAACTGGATGGGGTGGGGCATGGGATGTTTTTCTGGTGGCTAGGGTTCAGAAAGCTGGGCCCTCTAGGAGCAAACACAGATACTCACCTCTCCAGGGGCAGCCAGGGACAAGGTTCCCTCCATCAGAGACACAGTGTGGGATGGCTGCAGGTGTGGGAAGACTGCTCTCAGGTTCCTATGGCCTAGCTGGGTGGGGTGGGACACTGGCTGTGCCTCCAGGGGCTAAGGTCCAGAGAGCTAGATCCTCCAGCTTTGAACTCAGACACTCACCCCTCCAGGGATTAAGACACTTAAGGTGAGGATGATCAGTTACTAGATGAAGGTTCGATGATGACAGGGAAGTCAGCAATCTGATTACAGGGTAAGGCCAGTTCAGGTTCCCTTAATCCTGTAACTGATCAAAGCAGATTCAGAGAACCACAGCTAAGACCCAGACTGAGATCCTGGAGTTCAGTAGAAGAGAGGGAGGAGGGATTATATAAGCAAGAGGGTTCAATAGCATGACTTGGAAAACCACGGAGACAGCTAACCCGATGTCCTAGGAGCTAATGGACTGTAGACTGACAGCTGGGGAGTCTGTATGGGACTGAACGAGGCTTTATGCATGTGGGCAATAGTTGTGCAGCTTGGTCTGTTTGTGGGACCCGTGGCAGTGGGTCCAGGATCCTGCTGCATGAACTGACATTTTAGAGCCCTTTTCCTATGGTGGGATACCTTGTTCCTGGCTGCCCCTGGAGAGGTGAGTGTCTGTGTTTGTTTTCAGAGCAAAGCCACCCTACCCTCTCTATCACCAGGTGGCCAGGCATCCTTGTGCTTTGGAATTTCCCGTGTGGGAGCGGAGAAGGGAAGGCCACCATCTTTCTGGGAACATGAAGCTGGTCTGGGTTTCTAATTTTAAAACATGCTGCTGGGAAATTCCTTTCGTCCCTTTGAGAATAAGGGGTGAGGGTCTCATACTTGTATTCCTGTCTCTCTATCTGCTGGGATAACTAGATGATGGGGCTAGATTAAAGTCTTTGAGTCTTCCCACAAGACTCAAACAAAGGCTATGTGAACATACAAACGCTAGTGCAGAATTTGACAGGCATGACCTTGTCCTATATTCTGTGGGAGAAAATATAATCCATGCTTCCTTCAAGACATCATTTCCATTATGGGAAGAGAGTCACACCTCTATTAGTAGCTGCTATATTCATAGTAAACAGTCCTTTCTGATCTTTTCTTTCATTCATGAATAAAATAGGTGTAATTACAGTAAATATCTGAATAAATGGGAAAAGAAAGAATTGAATAAGAAAAGGTATAAAGTATTTAGTCAAGGCATGGCAAAGGATTTCCATCTTTAGAATATAATCAATGAGCTCACTGGGCTCAACCTTAGACAAAAACCTACAAGCAGCTTGTAACTGCTGGGAGGTAGAGAAATGTCTGTCCACAGGGCAGACACACCAAATTACTTCAGCACAGATCTCATAAATATTAAGGTGACACTGTATGAGCTGAAGAAGTTATTTTATGTATTTAGGAACAGATTACAAAAATAGACAAAATATATTCCATTAATTTGAGAATGAACAAGGTAGAAGGGTTAGAGTGGAGGAAAGGGATGGTAAGGATAAGTATAATTTTAAAAATGTAAAATATAGTAAATGTATTTTTTGAATGAGAAGGTGCCTATAGTCAGTTTTGATGCTCAATTTGAGGGACTATGAAGAACTGAGCAGTTGAAATTATTTCAAGCTACAGACCAACCTGACTCTTCACATGTCCTTGTGAATGTAAACCTCTGAAATCATTGGACTCTAACTGACCTTTTTTTCTGAATATACTAACCATGGAATGTTTCCTAAGGGACATTCTTATCCACCCAGGGGTGCTAACGACCTGGATATGTCCAAGCTAACCCAGAGAAAACTGAAGACACAGCCTAAAGATATCCCTTCTTCTAAAATGAGTGAAAACAAATTTGACAGTTTCCACAAAGCTCTGAGAAGGCAAAGGAGACTCTCATTGAAACAGAAAAACTGATGGTGACAAACAATAAGTTTAAAACTATCAAAGAGTCAGAAAAAATTAAAACTAGCTCTTTAAAGTAAAATTCAACTAAGCAAGGAAATAACACACAAATGAAATTAAATTTTTAATTTCATTTTTAAAGTTTATTTGTGATATATTATTAGAAGACTGTTTTACAAAAGAAATATTAATTTCTCTTGATTTAATACATAATTGAACTTCTTTTGCATAATTATATACCAATGATTTCCATTTCTAAGAAGTATTAGGACTTCAAAACAGAAATTTCCTCTTGATGTTAATATTGATATCTCAAAAGAATTGCTCACAAAATAATCAAACTAACTGCTCAATTGAATTACCTTACAGTAATGTTTCCTCATTTTGACCAGGCCACTTATTTTTTCATGGATTGACACAAGAAGCTAATTGTCCATGATTCACTGGAAAAGGAAACATTCTTCCTCTTTGTCCAGATGCTGTGCACTAATTTTGTAGCTTCTAACTTCTCTGATGTCAATTACTTCATAAGAGCAATTTTTAAGTTGTTTATCAGGCATAAAGTGTTCAAATATATATTTTAAATCCACCATTTTTTCACTCCTTACCTAAATCCAAAATATATCATAATACTCTTGTAAACACAAGATGCAGCTGCCAGATAAGTCTCAACATAACTGACTTCTGGATGTTGTAAAATAAAGATGTGTTGTGAAAAATATTTGTAGTTATATCTTATTATAATCATAAAAATATGGTAGGAAAATTGGTCATATTTATGTTGAGCACAAATGTATATTGTAACATAAGGGCCTACTTGTTGGGGTTTCTGTCCCACCTGGTCCCCCTGCCATTTAGTCCCAGAAAAAATCACACAGAGAGTATCCGTAAGTTATAAAACTGATTGGCCCATTAGCTCACACTACTTATTAGCTCTTGTAGCTTATATTAACCCATTATTCTTATCTGTGTTAGCNCTGGTTTTCCTGCCTATACTTCCTGCCTGGCTATCGGCCAATCAGCATTTATTTCGAACACAATTGACAGAATATAGACAATTCTCCCGCACCAGTATATAGTTTACTTATTTCTTAATTGAAAATATTTAGTGAGTTCCAGATACTTAAATACAATTGTCATTAGTGAAGAAGGGGTCTGTGAATTATTTGAAGTCCAAGTCTTCAGCTGAATTTTTCCCTAGTCTTTAATACAGAAAAAGAGAAAGAGAAGAATCAATGTGCACAGCACAGACAGAAGGAAAAATAAATGAAAGGCAGGGAGGAAAAGGGAGACTCAAAGAGAGTGTGAGCATGGCTCAAGGCAGAAGATAGGTTTATCTCTAACTCAGTTTTTATGTTTATAAAGGATGCCCTGGACCTGATTTTCCTCATTTTAACTGCATTGATACTATTCCATGCACAGGCTTCTTATGGGATCTTCCCTACATTAAGTGCTAGCATATTAGAATATATCATACGAGTCTCAGTATTCAAGGATGTCAATTCCTGTATTCCTGTTGATAGCTTCCATAAAGTAGTCAAAATCAAGCTGTTCCTAGATGACAGAATAGCAAATTCAATGAGCTTACTATTTAAAATTTAAAATGGATTCTACACTTAGCAGAGATAAATAATGACCTGCATAAGATAAACCAAAGAATACAAGTATAGGTTAAGTAAGAGCTGACAGAGACATGGGGAGGAGAGAAGATGAGGAGGGGAGGACATGAAAGGGGAGAGGAAGGGAAAGGGAGTTAATTAGTTCATTCACAGTAGGCAAAACTAGGTTTAATAAAAATAACCACAAGCATCTACACCAACTCAGAAGTCAGTTTGCCTTCCTATTTTCCATTGGAGAGTTCCTCATTCAAATCCTAGGTTTCCCTCAGCCACCTCATTTTCAAAGATAAACTAAAGCTGAAAAATATTAATGAAAATTAAACAGATGAATCAAGACATTATGAGGAAGCTCTTAAGACTTACCAAAATCATTATGGAGTCCTGTGGTAGATGATACTATGTCTTTTATGCTTTTCTAAGCAGTAAATGTGAATTTTCAGGAAATATTTTAAGTGATATCATCAGATTTTCCTATAACATCTGTAGTGCTGAGAAACAGCAGCACAGGAATGTCATTCCTGACTAGAAATACCTCAAGAAGTAGGACATTTGAAACTAAACAATGAAATGCCTTAAAGAATGTGTGGGCAAATAAAATGTGATGAGAAATCATGTTACTAAAAGCTGTGAATTTGAAACATAGACCAATGGAAACACAGCTGACTCTTAGTGTTGGAGAGGTTGCCTAGCAGGCATGAAGACCAGGGTTTAATCTTGATAACAACAAAGATAAACACACATAAACATAGCACACACCACACACACCACATATGTGTCCTCCACACACACCCTTACATACACCCATGAGTGCCCACGTAAACCAGCATGAGAATAAACAGTTCAATTTGGAAATAGAACTTGTGTCTTCCATAAAAATGACAAAAGTTTATATATGTGAAAACTCAAGAGAATGAAAGAGATGGAACTGATAAAAATATTTTTATTTTCATGTAATAATTGCCAAAATTCATAAATCATATCAGTTCACAGAACTCAGCTCTCAACAGTCCCCAAGGCATGAGACCAAATGAACAAAGAAAATATACTCAATCATATAGTCACCTGAGGGAGGAGAAGGATGAAGAAGAGGAAAGAAGGACAGGAGAAGAGAAAGAGAAGACAAGGAGAATTCATACTAAGACGCTAGAGCTATAAACTATAGTAGAATCCCAAAGTGGGGAATAAATAAAAGATAGTCAAGATGGAGAAAACAAGGAAGAAATAAAAATTTAAGGTCATTGTTGCAACTATAGAGCTCTACTTCAGCATTATGCCTTGTGATCATCTTCTATTATAGCTAAATTAGCAAAATTTGCTCAATACATTCTATTCACTATCCATGGTGGTCTTCACTGTCCTACCCAAGGTGAGGCAAGCCCTCAATCCATTGCCTGGAACTATGAGTAATATTAACTTTTATGTCTACTGTGCTCTATAAAGAGAACATATGTATCACAAGGAATTCTACTATGTTCTCTGTTCTTTCTCTTATACTGATACAGCCTGTCCACTTCTCACTTATCACAGAAGACACACACACACACACACACACACACACTACTCATTTTAAGAGGAATAGCTGGTCACAAAGTTGTGGAATGATTTACACAACTGCTGTATTATTAGTTAGACTCAGGGCTTATTTAAACTCATTTTTTCTCAGAAATCCTTAACAATAACAAATAATCTCAGAAGAATCTTCCTTAATGCAATTTATCAATTGCTTTTGTTCCTTGTCATTTGAATAGTAATGTTAGTTGGAGTACAAACTTTGAATATTTTTTTTAAGTTTGCTTATTTGTTGTCTTTCTTTTTAGAGAAGAGCAACAGGGAGCCACCCTACTAATCAGAAATTATGGAATTGAATTTCTGAAATTTGTGGAAATCATAAAAATTAGTATATCTATAGTATGATAGATGACCATTTTTCCCTGAGAAAACACTTTTGCAATCACATTAACTCCCTTAAGTCTTGCTTTTGGATTTGGCCAGTTTTCCTCCCAGAAATTGATCATCTTCTCCAGTTCTGGCCCTTCAACATAGAGTTTTTAAAATTGTCAGTGAGTTCTTATTCTCACTTCATTCAACTTCATGTTACCAGTATCTGCACCTATCCTTTGGTGTAGTTATTGGGTCAAATTCTATGTCCCACATCCTTCAAAAACTCAGAGGATGCACTTCAAAGAATGCTGTGCCATTTAGAGAAATGATGAATGTTTTCAACTTTGTAGGAAAGAAAGCAACATCAAAAACTGTGCCAAATTGCTAAATTCAAATTAAGAATACATTATCTATTTAACTGTTAAGAAGGAAAAGTAAATGTGTTCAACTGTCATGTTTGAGACTGTAAATGTTAAGTCACAGGGCATGGTGAGCACTTGATTAAAATAGAGGAGAAATCGTGTTATGGAGCCAGTAAGTAACTTAAAGGAAGTTGGGAGGGAGTTAGGGAGGGAAGAAAGATGGAAAGAGAGGGAGGGAGAGAGTTAGATCCCCAATGTCCTGGAATTTTCCACTGTAATCCTTTTTCTCCTTTTTCTAGGTATCACATTTCTGCCAATGAGAAATTGGCATCTTATTCTTATTCTGTGTAAGAGATTTAAGACACAGTTCAGTCTAATACAAGTAAACATTTGGAGGTTGAAACTAATCTCCTGACAGTTCTTAATTAAATTAATGTTTGTTGAACCCAGAGGATGCCAAGTGTCAGCACTGTGCCTGCTATAACAACACAGTTACATAATTGCCATATTTTATAACCTAAGCTTCCTAGAAAAATGTTGGCAGTGAACAAAATGTTGATAAGCATTATACCAGTATCTTAGAACTTATTACCCTATTTTTCTGTGTATTTTACTATACTGTCTTAGTTTGCATTGAGAGGTAGTTTCAGTGAGAGAGTTTATATTTTTGGATTAAGAGTAAAATTAATATTATCCTAAGACATCTGATTGCCTTTCTCAATGCTAGAAGAGTTTGTGCAGTTATATCAGGTTGATTGTTTTTCTTCTGTGAAACCCAAATTAAAAGCATGTCATACTTCAGGTCGTCATGCCTTTTCTACAGTTAATATCTCAGATCAAAATCCTAAAACATTAGAAAGTTACATCCAGAGCCCGGTGTTTCTAGAATGCAGATTTTCTAGCAATATTTTGATGTATGCTACCAAACTCTAAGCTGGGATCTCAAGATAAAACCCCAAATCACCCACCAAATATTAGTTTCAGTAAGAGGAGCCGTTACCCATACACAGTCATGATCATAAATAAAATAATATGCACAGACTATCTCTTTGTTAAATGTGAACAAGAACATTATCGAGATAAATATAATTTATTTCTGGGTAAGATGGATAACTGAAATACGTAAATGAACATACATACATAGGCAGTTAAAAATCTGAGCCCACCCGCACAGCCCTCCCCTTCATCCCCCCAAGTTCGCCCTTTTGTCTGCGGGCTCCTTCGACCTCCAAGAGTCCTGTCCCTGAGCTGAGGACAACCTTTCAGACTGGGGAGTGGGTGCCATCCCGGGACGGGGTGGAACATCCTGGAAAGGAGCACTGGGCCCCGTCAGTTCCTGCTGCAGGGGCATTGTTCCAAACATCCCCGATCCCCCCCAAGCCTGCCCTATTGTCTGCAAAGTCCTTG
Organism: Ellobius talpinus; assembly: GCA_001685095.1. Taxonomy (NCBI): domain Eukaryota; kingdom Metazoa; phylum Chordata; class Mammalia; order Rodentia; family Cricetidae; genus Ellobius; species Ellobius talpinus. The sequence goes on from LOJH01046496.1 coordinate 17,679, forward strand.
GCCCAGGAATAGTTCCTGCTCCTGCACTGAGGCTACCCACTGAGAGGGGTGAGTGTGCACCTGCCTGGCCAGAGGGGAGTGTATGGCACTTCCAGCTCCTGCTGCAGGGGCTTCTTGGCTCTGCACAACCCTCCCC
>LOJH01046497.1:0-13385 GCA_001685095.1 Ellobius talpinus
AGGCTAGCCCAAAGCACCTAGGGAAATCACAGAACTGTATGGAGGCTAGCCCAAAGCACCTAGGGAAGTCACAGGACTGTATGGAGGCTATCTATTACATTGAGCCTGCTTCATCCTACCACAGTCAAAATAAAGTAGCAGAGACTTGGGAAAAGGATATTTTATTCAACTATATACTGCTGAAAAAAAATCAGTTAGAGATGGTCTGTCTTACTGAAAAGTAATTCTTCATTTCCCATTTTTAAAAGGGGGAATAGTCTCAGAGGTGGGGAGTAGGGAGCATTTAGTATCTTTCACCACATGTCACTCTTGGAAAAACTCTCAGTCCTTCCTATTCTCTGCTCACCGTGGTGACACACTAATCTTGCAAATAAAAAGGATGATAGGCAAAATAAGGAGGAAACTAAAGTCCTCCCTGGGACTTAGGGACTTTGTGACAGAGAAAGCTTGCTAAAGATTAGGCCAAAGGGAACTAGTGGGGCAGGTAGGGCTTTGTTTGTGTGTTTCAAAGCCCCACAAAGGATAGGCTGTTCCTTCCGGGTGAGTCACACCTCCTCTTTTATAAATTCAGTCTTCTTTTCCCTCTGTAATTTTTCGTCTGCTCTGTTACAGCAGCAGTGAGGAGCTTTTTAGCATGCTCAGCCCCAACGGGGAGGGAAGGCAGCATTACAAGATCCTAGCAGAGTCCTTGGTGCCCAATGCGAACTGCAGGCCTTGGCAGAAAGACAGAACCGACCTGCAGTTAACCTGGCTGGGAGAAAGAGAGAGGCAAATCCCGCTTCTTCATTTTCAAATGAGTACTGGATGTCGCCGAGGATAGATTCCACACAGATGAGGAAAACAGAGAGTAGCATAATTTATTCTGTTAGCTAAGAACCGAGGCAGGTTCCTTAAGGGACATTGTCCTGCCTACATGGAAGAGAAAACTACCACCTCTTTAGAAGATTGCTAATGCATTTTCAAAGTGTTCCCCACCTCCTGCCTCTTCTTTTCCAGTTAAAATTCTGGAGAAATGTGTGCGGTGCTAGTCAGTCGAGATCCCCAACTCATTTCAACTAATTCTTTCAGTTACCCTAGCGTAAATATGACTCAACACAGTACAGAATTGGACATGCCCAGAAGTGTCTCTGTCCTCTGTCTATAAAGGATAATAAAACAGCAGCAACTGGTCTATACAGAAAAGCTGACCTCATTCCTCCCTTTAATGGTGTTTATAATAATGAAAGGGCCTGAGAGCCATGACTGAGCATTGAGGTGGGAGGGAGAACATTAGAAAGAAATATTGTACTATACGGAGGTAGCTTCCAGAACAAAAAACCGGGTCGACTGCGTGCCGCCTTCTAGTGGCAGCCAAGTTCGGTGGCATGTGTTTTAGTTCAGCATAGTGTCTGTGACAAGGAGATACAGAGCATAGAGGAACCAGGGGCCGCAAATGGAGAGCTATCAAGTCCCAGTGCAGACTGCTTCTCAAACCCTCATCCCAGAGAGAGTTCCAGGAAGGTACGACGTGGTTCAGGCTCCAGGATCAGGCTTGAAAGTGCCGGCGGCCATCTTCTAAAGCCTTCTGTCCTTCCATTTGGAACATGCATGCTATTACCTTGAGCTATTACGTGTCTGCTTTAATGTAGTTTCCAGGATGGCTATCTATCCGTTTCGGGTCCTTGTTTGTGGGGCAGCATTGTTTTACAAATAATCCCAGTGCTTTCATTATTGCCCTCAGGCAACAGAATATCACCACGCTTCCATTTTCTGGTTGTGCCTTTCGCTTTTCACCCACTAAGAAGGGAGCACACCACGGGTTACCAGTCTCCTGGGAGCATGGAACCAGGCATAGAGGGACGGAGGGGGTGGAGCCTGCACAAACCCTCCACTCTCTGGTGATCTGAAGCTCTGTTGTCCAAACCCCAAATTCTTCTCTCAGTGTTGTTTCTAGAGTAGACAGCTCTATAATGACACTGTCCTTCATAGTTATTCTTGCCATCACAAGTGAGGGAAAACTGAAATGCAAGTGGCTTAAAACCAACAGGGAAAATTCTTCTTTCCACGACATTTTAGACCTATGTCTCTAGCAATATGCTATCTCCATGTTTTAAGTAATCTGTGGACTTGAGGAGTTAATCAGACCAGATTCCGCATATTCCGTTGATTTACAAAAACTATCTGTGACTCCTTTGTGCCTTCAAACCCTTCCAAGTCCTAGGCTTGTGGTTTGGTTTTAATTTTTTCCCCTGAGGGGTAACATCTTGGGATGCTATTAACTTGGTAAGCCCAGAAAAGTCCGTGGACCTGAACCGGCAGTGGTGCAGGGTGGGGAATCCTTGCCTCATTTACAACAAGAAATGATCAAAACTCACAGGTGGCCCCACCTGCCCCCGACAGTGAGCATGCCAGCCGCTCTTTGCTAATGTGGGGTTTTTATAACAGGACTTTGAACAAATCAGGAATTGGGGAGTGGGAGCGAAAGCTGAGAGTGTGAAGTCAGGGGCCCTCCGGAGATGTTTTTACGTCCATAGGCAGGGAGGCAACAGAAACCTGCTTCAACCCCCATATCAGTCTCCTCAGGAGAATAGCATCTTGGTTAGCTAGGGCTGTCTTAACAAAATGCCACACACTGAGATGAGAGGGATTTCCTTTCTCACTGTTCTGGAAGCTGAAAGTAGAGACCCGGATTTTGGCATCCCTGAAATCCTCCTGAGTTCTAAAGGGGCTCTGGTCCAATTCAGTATCTGCTTAAGCATATGGCGACCTCCTCCCTCTGATCTCCTCGCCAATTCCTAGCAACCCTTTATTAAGAGGTGACTTCCCCGGGCTGAGAGAGAAGTCAGTCCCGAAAACCCCTGCCTTGCAAACACGGGAACCCGAGTTTCATAAGCAGAACCCACATCCAAAAGCCAGGTGTGGTAGCAGGCCTCGCTGGCCAGAAAACTTAGCCTAATTAGCACATTCTGGGCCAATGAATGAACCTTTCTTAAGGAACAAGGCCCACTGTGCCTGAGGAGTGAGAGCCAATGCTGACCATGTTGATCCGTGTTGACCTCCACACACGTGTGCATGTATGTACACAGGCACCTGTGCATCATCAAATGCAATGCATGCACACATGTGCTATACATGCACACACACAAGACATTCTCATGTACACACTATGCTTGCTGTACATACTACATATGCACACATACGATGCATGCATACACACACACACGACCCATGCAATAACTGCACACATTCTCCTGCAGCGCCATCCCATACATCAATGGCTCCACAGCCGAAGTGTTTGTCAGTGTTCACAGTCTTGTTTCTGTCTTACCAGTTCCCCCAATGACATGGGTGTTTTGGAGACTACTCTTTTGAAATGACTTTTAGCCACAAATAGCCAGTTTACTTCTAGTAACCTCTCCCTTTTCTTACCACCAATAAGTTATCATTCTCTTCCAACTCTTCAAGAATAAGAGTGGTCTTTCTCATTCCTTTGTGCCTACGTTCTGCACTATCAGGAACACAACAGAGACTAAACTGATCATCGCATAAAATATAAATGATCGGATGTGGGAATTGCTTCGACCCAGAGGACACTTTTTGGAAGAATATGCTTTCAAAGATGTTGTTGTACCAGTGTTAATTTAAAACGCACAAACAGAGGAGGAAGCATGCATAACTTTGAAAGGCCTAAGTGTCGGAAGCCATAATGTTGTTTAGACTGACTGGATATATACACAAAGCCATTTTATAGGAACTTTTGCCGAGGTTATTTCGCCCCAGGGAACTGTTATAAAACATAGCTGGAGAAACAAAAATGTAAAATAAGAGGTGAAGATGAAGCACTAGGCGAGCTGTTCATTATCTAATAAACACAGAAGGGAAGCAGAAAGCTTAGGAGCCTCCAAGATCCATTAGTTCTCCTCTGGTAAGACTCAAAGTCCACAATGGTTTAGAAGGCAGAAGAAATAGAAGTGAGAAATATTTGTGTGAGCTGTGCCCGGGCAGGGGAAACACGGCACAAGGCCAAAGTGGGCTGCACTCCCTCCACACTCAGTGACCTTCAAGAGTCCTTCTTATTGCTTTAAAGTACCTTGCAACCCACTAGCCTACCTCCCCACCTCTACCTCCAAGTCCCCTCACCTCAGGACTGCAGGGAACATGGTGAGGGAACCCAGGTGGGCTGCAGTTTACAGATTCCGAAGCAATATTACACAGTACAGTGTTCTAGGACTTCCACGGGTGACACCGAAGGGAATACCACCTCCCAGATGCCCCCATCCCTCTGTTTCCAATGTTTTCCTTTGATTTTCACTAAATTTAAGACAGTGGGGTCATAAGCCCCCACTTTACCCAGCATCTCCCCAGTATTTCATATTTGTATGAGCGGAGCAATGTTACCATTTGAACATTTAAGGATGGAGCTTGCATTTCTACATTCATAGGCTGAAATCTTAAACACTGAACTGATGTTATGATAAAAATCCCTCATCGGTAGGCTGAGTGCCTTCTTAAAAAAGGCCCCAAGGCCCTCCTTCACCCCTACCATTGTGTAAGAACAGCCGAAGAGGGAATATAGCCATCTATGAACCAGCAAGCACTAACTCTCCAGCTACTAAATCTATCCACACCCAGGACTTCCCAGCCTCCAGACCCAGGAAAGTAAAATTTATATTTTATAAGCCACGCAGTTTATCCCTATTTTGCAATGGCTCAAAATGATTAAGACAAAGACTCTCCCCATGGATTTGCTCACACAGTTAGGTTTGTCCCCCACCCCACCTAGACTTCTGAGTTCATGCCCTGTCTAAATGCCAGTTATCACTACGCGCAAATCAAATTTAACCAGAAAGGGATCAGCGGGAGGATAACAATGGCAGCTTTACCTTCATACTCCATTGCTAGTCTGTTGCGTTCAGCCACCAATTCAGCAAGGACAGCCTGAGATTACACTTCTTTCAAGATGATTATCAACAACACCGCTCTAAAAGGACCTGCTTTAGACTGTCACATCGTCACCCAAGTTGCAGCATCACCTGTCAGGCTCTTAATTATCTGTCCCTTGTATCAGTATCTAGTCTGATTCGTGCCATTTCCACCTCCAGTTCCTAGCCATACCTATGGTTTTTTGATTGTTTTTGTTTTCCGGAGTGATTCCCTTCTGTGCTGTTGCCTGTTTCTCCTCCTTCTTCTCCTAGATGCTTACTTCCTCCTCGGGTCTTCTCTATTTTATTTTATTCTTTTGTATTTTTACATTTTATTCTTTTCAATTGTATTTAAATGACTTTTTTCGCTTGTTTTACATACAAACATGTTTTCCCTCCCTCCTCTCCCCCTGTCCCCACCCCTTTTCCCATCTAACCCCTCTCCATCTGCTCCATGGGCTTGCACAAAGCATGACACTCCAAGACATGGCTGGAATAAGCTCCTCCCCTTATCCACGGATTACTCATGAGTTAATGCAGCCAGCGGGGGTAACAGGTTACTAAAGTCAGCTAGGTGCCAGGGGAGAGGTCCTGCTCTCACTGTTGGTGAGAGCTACAGGATTGTCAGGCCCATGCAGGGTCCTTAACTGTTGGTCCAGCCATCCATGAGCTCCCTTGAGCTCAGATCAGCTGTTTCTGCGGGTTCACCCATCCTGACTCCCCTGGCTGGTACAATCCCTCCACCCTTTCTTCTGCAAAACTCTTGGAGCTCAGCACAGTGCTTGTCTGTGGATCTCTATCTCTGTTTCCATAAGTTACTGAATAGAGTATCTCTGATGGCAATTATGGAAGTCATCAATTTTTGTTTTTACATTTTTTTTTGATTTGGCACTATCTTATGTGACTTAAAGGTGAACAGAATGCTGGGAGAAAGAAGCAAAGTCAGGCAGATGCCATAAAGCTCCTCTCCAAGATGGACGCTGGTTAAACTCATTCCGGCAAGCCACAGTTAAGTGACGATACAGATTATTAAAAATGGGTTAAAAAATATGTAAGAGTTAGCCAATAAGAGGTTAGAACTAATGGACCAGACAGTGTTTAAAAGAATACAGTTTTCATGTAATTATTTCCGGTAAAGCTAGCCGAGCGGCGGGAAGCAGCCTGCCGCTCCATTTACAACACTTTAACACTTCCATCCCACAGAAATCGTATGTTTAGCGAAACATCCAGTCGCTTGTCTTGTAGGCTTCCCCACATTACCCTGTGTTAGTTCTAAGTAACTCGAGAGTCATTTTCATCTTGACATAATATATATCAATACTAAATGAAATAGTAACCATAGGAAATACGCACACAATGACCTCAGATAAATCAGAAACGGTCTTTAAAAAAAAAACACAACTCCTGAGTGGTCTCTATATTCCCCTTTCTGTGCAAGTGCTTGAACTAGATGGAACAATAAATACACCAAGAAGATTTGTGTAGAAGGACCCCATACCTTCCTCTCCTGTGGGACTAGGCATACCCTCTGTAACTGAGCAAATTCAGTGTGGTCAACTTCACACAAGGTCTTTGCAACCTCTGATCTTTGTTACTGCCTGAGTGAGTTACCCCAGCCTTATCCACAACCTCACCTGTGCTCTGTCCAAGCCAGCTTTTCCTTTCTCCTAGAAGTACCAAGAAGGAGACATTCCTTCTAGGGTTATGTGGGAGACAACTCTTCTGAGCAACAATCCCCTCTTGGTTGGGGAGGTGCCACTGGCCTTTTGCCATTATTGACCATGCTAGAGGATGATGATGTCATAATTCACGGCTGAAGTCCAATCTATGAACACATTCATGGCTCCCAACATTTCTAGGGTGTCATAGTAAAGTAGGATAAATAAAAGTGGAAGAGAAGAGTGCTGTAATATATTAGGATCCAAGTATTCAATTTCCCTTCCCGACCTCTTATCCCTAAATCTTTCCAACCAGTTCTAACAGCAACAAGGCCCAGAGAGCAACATGAAGACACATGCATGTTTCATCATTATCATGCAGAAAGCCTACACAAGGTGTAATCTCTCAGAAAACGCTTTTGCATCCAGTTCCCATTGGTCTCATATTTTGATGCCAAGGATTAGGTTTATAGCAAAATTTGCAGAAAGTCATGGTTGAGTTTGATGAACATTTAGTCCTGAAGGTTAATGGTGGTGTCTATTTTGTAAGGATTAATACTCTGCAATAACTGGCAACAAACTACTGCATTTTGCAAGCTGCCACATCCATTATCAATTTACTTTATGGTTTGCCACTGACAGATATCTAACCTGGAGCTTCAGAATTTCTTTCCCCACACTGACCCCAGAGCTCATGTCAGCTCATACCCAGGCACAATAACTGTGAGATTTTCATGACATCTGTACAGCTGCCTTTTTCTAAGCATTGATGCTATGTTCATTTAATAGCTGTGCAGGCCCCGGTCACAGTCTAATGAGTCCTATAAAATATTCAATACTTATTTGTTATTGCAATCAGGTGAAGCATAGTGTTGACATTCAACTAAGTCAAGAAGCAGCAAAGCTGGTGTCTTCCAAGGACACTCGTGCTCCTATCCCCTTTATAGACTGGTTCAGAAAGCCCTTTTCAAACCAGGCCTAAATCCCATGAAGGCAAACTATAGTTGTTCGACTCTCAAGGACTTCACAGAAGACCAGTTATCCCCACTGTGCGTTTTATTTCATCAACCACAAATGGTTGCTAGAAGAATTTTCACAGCATTTTTTTTCTAATACTCTTATGTTGACAATGGGTGGTTCAAAGCTTTCCTAGATAATTCTGTTGGTGGCACAACCAATCAATCACCCTTGCTTAGAAATGACAGGCTTTCAAAATGCATGAAAGAAGAGAGACATTGCTGGAAGAGTCAGATGCAATGAAGCACCACTGGATGCTTTCTAGGCTGAGAACTAGTTGCAGGACGACTTTATAATGTTGGCCTGATCACTTATTTGGGCTTATTACTTAAGGGTTATTTGCAGTATTTGGAGTTTAAAAATTCATAACTGTATATAACTGATATCCATCCCCAATCTATGTTTGAATTACTACAAGCCAGCTCTGTAATAGTTAGGACATGATTAATGGTTGGAGACTCCAGTGCATAAGAATGCCTTGCAAATTCACACAATCAAACAACTTGCTAAAACCACATGCTTATCAAACAGTGAAATTTTTTCAGCTATTTTCCCTTAGTTTTCATATTGAATTCATCCCCATTGGATTTTTTTGTTGGTATAAATGCCATAGTTATAATGTTTGGTGTTTTATTAAGAACAAAACAATCATTTACATCTTATTCTTTTAGGACCGACAAGATGGTTCAGATACTTGCTGCCGAGCCTAAAGAACTGAGTTTGACCTCACATGGTTGAAAGGAAAAACTGACTCTCTCGAGTCTTCTTTTGACCCCATGTGCATACCTACACATACATGCACATATATATCTACAAGATGAGAAATGTAATGTATTTTATTCTTTTATTCTGAGGCCCATTGTGACATTTTCTGCTCTCTACTAAATTTTATCCCTGACAATACAATTTAAATAAAATTATTTTATTATTTGAGTAAAATATTTAGAGTTTGTAAATTCAGAAAAAAAGGCAGCATAAATTTCAGCTATAAGTTCTATCTTTATTTTTAGCTCTCCTTTTTCCTTTGTTTCCATATTAGCCATGTTATCTGTTCTTCTTTATTCTTAATTGTAAACACTATAATGACCTCTACTTGATCTTTAATGGTTCATCACAATCAAAATTGCATTTATCCAAATTGTTTACCTCATCCTGGATGATAATTTGATTTAGATGGTTTGTTTTAAAATTGCTGTCTTCGTTTCCAGGTTTTGCTGCAGCCTGCAAAGTAAAATTTAGAATACCAATCATACTTACATGATTCCCTTCTCACTCATTTTTTTATTTATCCTTACGTAATTCAAGATTTTTGATATCCTATGAGGTCTTTAGTTGCTTTTTAAAGGTACTTGCCTTTTACTATTGATAACATTGTAAATTGTGCATTGGTTCTAATTCTTCATATGTTTTCAAATTTTCATATGATTCTAAGAAAATGAACTGTCCCACAATGACCCACTCACAAGATAAAAACCGGCCAAAGTGACGGGCATTTATGAAGCCTATTGAGGAGACACCATTCAGCTGAGAACATTATTTGTACAGATTGTCTTTGTGCGTAATGGGCTCAACAAAACCAACAGAATCCACACAGAAGATTCTTCTGGAGGTTCACAAATAAATCAAATTGAAAACATGACAGTCAGGGAAATAGTGACTGTATCCTATGGCATGTTAAGAAAGGCTCTGTGTACTTGTGCTTAATGGTAGGTGTCTATATATCTACAAGATGAGAAATGTAATGTATTTTATTCTTTAATTCTGAGGCCCATTGTGAAGAATCCCAAGGCTTTATTTACTGCAAGTTGAGAAGATGGGTGAGGAGTGAAGGAGGAGGTTGTAGCTCAGGATAAAATGAAGACATGTTCCAGGAAGAAAACACTGAGAGAAGGTACTAAGCATGGCTCCTGGGAAGAGAGAAGCAAGCTGAAGAAGATACCAGGGGTCATGACAGACATACTTCCTTCACCGTAACCGTCAATTCTAAGCAAGTACCTACTTTGTCATGATAGAACTATTGTTTGGTCTGTTATTATTTGGCCCGGCTTATTGGTTCTCCAAACTCATTGGTGTGAGTGCTAAAAGTCAAGAATTGCAACCATTTCTCAACTAGCATTCTATCAGTTATCAGTCAGCCTGTAATTGTTCCAAACATGATTACAGAGTGCAAGGTATCTTGTAGACATATGATTCTACATTTTGCTGTTAATGACAACTCCATTTCTTATCTGTTGTGTAGGGGCCTGGGAACACTCCAGTGATCTTCACACGTTTCTTCTTCCAAAAGGGTTTCCACGGAGGACAAAGTGTACACCATGCAGGTTTAAGACTCACCAAATACTGAGTGGGAGGGGTTAAACATTTTAAAAGAATGGCATACCCATTTTATTCAATTTGTTTCTTCCTATAAGGAGTTTAGATGCAAGCACACACAGAGAGATGGAAACAGATTTATAAAATTGTTCTCGTTGCTGTATGTTTACTCTTAAACAGACAAGCATAAAAACCAAGGAACTGCCCAAATGATTAAGCCAGGAACAAAAACACCCAGCACAAGGATGTGAGTGAGAAAATAAAATAAGGGTTTGGCATAAAATGTTTTCAATGGTTAACTTCTAAGGGAGTTTAAGGTAGTAGATCACAGCCGGCAGACAAGAATCTTGCGGAGGTTCAGTTTGTCACATTCATTGAATTTAGTAAGACTGAATATTAAACTAAATTGTTAACAGCTGGCCTTCTACCTAAACGTAGCACAGCTCCTGGGAGCTGTTGCATAGATTTTCAAAAGCTGTCCTAGTGTGCCTCAAATTGTTGTGAAGAGTTTACCACATTTCCAACTGAATTGTTCAAATTCACCCTCAGTTACACAGGAGACATTTCTCTCCAGGAGTGAAATCTTCATTCCTTAAGGCAAGGGATATATCTAGCCTCAGTCTGGCTGGGATCCCCTAGTTCTGGTAAAGCTGTATATACCATCTTCACTATTCTTGGCCACACTTGTTATGGAAGCCTTTCTCTGCAAACCACTCCTGCATCTTTGGGCAGGATCGGAGCCGTTTGTCGCAGAAGCCTTTTAATGATTTCCGCAATTAACTGTCACCACGTTCAAACAACGCGTCCATGGTTGGCACCAAAAAGTAGGAAGACTTTTTCTGGAGATTAATGAAGAACAACAAATGAAGTCATATCCTCAAGCTCGGGTAAATACTGGTCAAATCCACAACCTAAAATTCCTTTTAAGAACTAGATATGATTCTCATTGTCTTTATTTAGATTCCCCCACCCCCACCTGCCACTTCCTTTGCAGGAAACAGTCTCTGTTTCTGTCAATAAAATGGCTTTGTGTTATACATTTTGAGTTCAACTTAGCTTTTTCTCCTTTTTGTCCCGTTGAATTGATGGCTGAGGGGAAAATCAAAGTTTGCAGCCTGGCATTTTCCCATTTGGCAATTTTCATTTCCTGGACATTTTGGATAATTCGCAAATTATGTGTTTTAATGTCCTGTCGCTAAGAGTGTATTTGGGGAGGTAAAAACACCTTTCCCTATTGAACAATAGGTTGAATAAGGAAGCATCCTACAAGCAAAGCTTTATCTGATGCAAAAAAAATCCCCACACTGAATATTTATAATTTTAGTTGCCACACATCATGTGTGTACATGTTGGAGTAATTATATACATATTTAAAGAGTAACCAGGAAAGATGGCTAGGATTGTCACTCACAATGAGTAATTTGATGAAAATTTTCCATCAAGCCCAGATGAAAATCTACAAAAACCTTTTATAAAAAGCACCTTCGCATTCCCATTGCAACTGGTGTGTGTGTGTGTGTGTGTGTGTGTGTGTGTGTGTGTGTAATACCTCCACATGCTGTGCTTTTGGATCAAGCGTGAATATAGTATTTTTTAGGCTTTCCTTTCTTTACTGAAAGGGTAATTCCGAGCCGGGAGATGCAGTCCGTTTCTGAGTTAGTTGTTTACAAAAAACACATGGTAATGTAACAGTGTATACGGAATTAAAGAGAAAATGTCAAACACGCCGTGACATCCAAAATACATTCAGCTGTTCTCTTTTACTTTGGGGACTTTCATCCCACATCGGACTGCCTCCAAGACCCAGGGTTTTTGTGTGTCCGGTTAAAAATAGCCTGCCAAGCCTGACAACTCGCTTCTGATTGGCCTAAAGCACGGGCCGTTCAGCCAATGAGAGCTTCTGGGAACAAAAGCAATTCTTTTGTGTGTGTGAGATGCTCAACCCACGTCAAAACAGCTTCGGGCTGTAGAAATGATTTGCGTTGAGATTTAACAAGGTAATAATGCATTTCAGCCCTCTGAAAGGTTTGAAGCGGAACAAAGCGGGGGGGGGTTGGGGGAGCAGGGAAATCCACAAAAGAAATGGAGCGAGCTCTCAGCTTCCACCGATGAATCCTGCGGGTGTCCGTGCTACAAACACGAGTCTTTTTCCTTTTTTTCGGGAACTAAATTTTGCTTACTTTTCAGGGATTTTCTCCTCTCAAACAAAAAGCCACCAAAAAGGCTTGTGACCAATGAGTAAGTTTGTTGCTATGATTTGTTGGCTAAGAGAAAAACAACAACAAAAAACCAAACAAACAAAAAAAAGCTTCCTTTCATTAAGTGTCCAAAAGAAAAAAAATAAAAACAAAGGCCCATGAGCCGTAGAAGGTGGGAAGCGAAGATCCCAGAACTTTGGGCTTTAGATTATGGTTATCAAACACACCCCACATTCTCCAAGGCAGCAGTTCTTGATCACGCACTGATAGCTCCCAGATAAGCAAAACAAAGGGGAACTTGATTGGAGGCAGGTCTGGGTGCTGGCCACCCTCAAGGCATCTTGCCTCTAGGCGGCGCTGTTGCACAGTCGACGAAGCCCATCCTCGCGGGCGTCCCTCTGTCATTTTAAATGCAGAAAGAAAAAGGACTTGGTGGGTACCTATTAGGCAGGACTAAAAGGTACTGGGGTGTAGCTGTTTGAAACCCTCAAGCAAGACTCTTGATCAACACCATGGAACAAAGCGTCCCAAAGCGACACGAGTCACTCAGGGAACTTAGTGCGGTGAAGGACAAACGTTGCTACAGTAACTTGGAAACGTGACTTAAAACATATGCTTTCCTGAACCTCGTCGTGACTTTAATCTAGATTTCCTGTAAGAGTGGTGATTAAGAGGTGGTGCGGAAGCCTTATGCTTTCCAACGTTTTTATGCGAGAAACCTGATAACGTACCCAGTCCAGAACACGCTTGGCCGCAGAATTCAGATAATACATTATTTGCATATTTACCTCCTAGAGAACTAAGTGTTCAGCACACTGTTTTCCTCTTGAGTGCCGATTTTGCGATATAATGATACAAATGATACATGAATAAAACTTAATAAATTTGACTCCTGGTGTGGCATCTAAGAAAACCAAGCTTCTCAGGTAAAAGAGGAACAAAAGTTTATAGTCTAATTGGGCGTGATAAAGGAACAATACGCAAGCACTTCCTGGTTGAGAGAAATCATAAAATATTGAAATTGTAAAGTATTACTTCAAAGCACATTTGTGAGCCAATAATAGATTTTTCCCCATTAAACATTAATGCAGAATGGTGGTATAAGGGTGGGATATCATTTTCATCTAGCAAATACACAAAACTGGAAGAGGATTGTGCCTTTCTGTCCCCTATTACACTCAATTATAATGCTTTGTAAACAAATGTAAGGAAATAAAAGACAGTTAATGATGGAGGAAATGATGAATCTGTCTATGTGTTACTTTTATTGGTTAATAAAGAAACTGCCTTGGCCTTTT
>LOJH01046498.1:0-13385 GCA_001685095.1 Ellobius talpinus
GGGTATAAGCTAGCCATGCAGGAGCTGGGCGGGATGAAAAGCAAGCCCGCTTGCCTCTTCGCTACATACAGTCCATTGCCTCGAATCAGGAGCCGTGACTCTTTCAGGCAGCAGTGAAACTATTGCGGATGGGTTTGTTTACACACAAATACAGTGAAGTCATAAACTTCACAACTTCTGACTTGGGAACAACTAAACTATGTTCTTGGAGGTAAATGAGTCAGCTCTCTGTAGTCCAGCTGCTCCTGAATGAGCAAGCTAGGATGAGGGAAAGGTTGAGAGGCTGGGGAGTTTCAGTGATACCTCTGATCTCAGGCACCTTCCTAAATGTCCTTAGGAGTTTGGTTCCTGCCCCTGGGGCTGATCTAGGCAGCTTTGTCTCTTGTTTTCTTCTGCTGCTGTTCTTTCCCGTGTTCTGTTCTCCCTGGTGTGAAGTTTATTTCTTTAGTGAAGCAAATGGCGTGAGCCATGTGTGCTGCAGCTTGAGCGCTTCCGCAGAGGAGGAGCTCAGGATGTGCTGGCTTCAATTCTGCACCTGGGACCAGCTAGAACTTTCAGGCTTTTAGATGTAACCACATCTCTCAAGCTTTCAGCACAATCTCACATTTATGTATGAAGAAGCTGGAGTTCTGGTGGGTGTTTGATAGTCAGTTGCCTCTGTAAGCACTTACTGACTTACTGACCTTAGTTGCTGGGCTAAGCAGAGGCTGTTTTCTTATTTAACCTCCATAATGTGTCACTGGAATGGTTCTTTTTTTCCCCCCAAGGAAGCCACAGATTAAAGTTGGAGAAATCTCCCCACAACACATAATTAGCAGAGCTACTGAATGCCATTATGTGTGCTTGATTTCAATACTAGGTTCCTACCACTTTATGGTGTTGATAACACTGCTTGACCACAGCTTAGGATGACCCTGTAGTCCAAAATAGGCACTTTGGAATGGAAAAGGGAAAACATGAAGAGTCATTAGTTAATATATTAAAAATTGCACCAGGACAGCAGCTCCAAGCCTAGACTGTCCTGGAAGGATGTGGTTGCCCTGATGTATGCCTGAAGCACTCACAGGAACACTTGGTTAGACTTTAGTCCTGCTTGCTCTACCCATTTTTGACGTGTGTGGTTCTATGCTATTATCTCTCATTGAGTCAATATGTTGAACTCAAGTGGCTTTAAATATTTATTGTGCTTTTAAAAGTGTCTTATTGCCGGGCCGCCCCGCCTGAGAGTTCCAGTAGAGGTAAGTGGGTTCCTGCACACCCTTTTCTCACACCTCAGTGTCTTGGGGTTTTTCTAGAATTTAGTGCAGTCTGAAGTACAGAGAGTATTTATGAATTTTTAAAGCAAGCCAGGAGAGAATTATTTTCCTTCTTCTTCCACCCTCACAAACTGAGGAAGATGATTGATGTGGCCTTATAGGGTCCACATTCCTCATGTAAATGAAACCCAGCCGAGAATGGAAACCAGCAACACTGCCTTGTTCTCCCACGGTCAGCTGGCAAAGGATGTTCACTTTCTTTGACATCACTTCTCTGGGAGTGGTGACAGACAGAGCCAGCTCCATATACAGGCTGTAACAACCGCAGTACTTTCCCTGTGGTTTGTACACAGCTGTTTAATTAGCTCTATAGGGTATTGTAATAGCTTTAGTTGCTTTTTCCAGTTGTGCTGTTTGCTAGAGATTTTGTTCACTTCAGTGTTAGGCCAGCTTTGTAAACGCCCTTCACACATGTTTCCATAATGATATAACTTTAAAGATTGTATTCTATACACAGTGACCGACTCTGTGGTCAAATAACGTACCTTTTGGAGAGCAACAGTGCACTTACAGGATGTTAAAGACTCGGAGGAAGGCTGGAAAACACTCGCCTTTGCATCAGCCAACGCATCCCAAAGTTTTCAGCATTTCCCTCTCCCTCCTCCTTTTGGTGCCTGTATTTTCTGGGCACATGTGGGGGTGTGTCTACAGGGGTTATAGAGTCGTTAGCTTTGTAGAAAGTGCCATCCTTGCTCTCAGCTATAGTCCTTACCTGTCCTAGCTTTGTGTTGGGTTTGCAGTTCTCTTCTGTGTGGTTTTTCCCTGGGGCTGCAAAATAATTCAGCCAAGCTCTTGATGATCTTCCAGGTCATCAGTCTCTGTGTCCTGCTTGCTGGATGTGGCTTCCTTTCTCACTTTGTTCATCTCAATGTTTGTATCATTTTTATTTATTAATTTATTTTATTCTGGAACACTGACAGCATCCAAGGCTATGAATTTGTCATGGAGTACAGCTTAGCCTATAAACCATACTCAGGTTTGGAGCTGCTGGCCTGAGGGACAGTTAGACATTTACCAGGACTTGCCATTTACTCTAAGATGTTGAACCTTGACTCTGCTATTCTAAAGAGGGGCTACTACTGATACGTACCCTTCCAGTTTTAAAAAGAAATAAATTGAGCTAAATTTTCTCTTTAAAAGTCATTACACAAAACTTAGATGGTAAATTAGATGGTTGATCAACAGATGGCATACCATTTTTTATGATTTCATGAATATTCTATACTTTATAAAATTGGAACTGGGTAGATGGCTTGTTATACAGGCATGGGGTCCTGAGTTCAGATCTCAAGCACAGAAGCTGGACAGAAGCTGGAGGGACGGCTCATCAGTTAAGAGTACGTGCTGTTCTTGCAGAGGACCTGAGCTGGGTTTTCAGAACTCAGGTTAAACGGCTCACAACTGTTTATAACTCCAGCCTTAGGGGATCTGACATGCTCTTTTGGTCTCTGTGGCACCTGTATCTACATGCACACATCCCCACACAGGCACACAAACATATACATAATTTAAAGCAAAATAATTTCTAAGAACTGGATTTATTATAGAAGTATATAATCCCAGAGCTGAGAGGTGGAAACAGGAGGATTCCCAGGGCTTGCTAGCTAGCTAGTCTAGCTGAATTGGTGATGGCCATGTCAGTGAGAGACCCTGTTTCAAAAAATAGGGTAGAATGACTGAAGTAGATACTACATGCTGACTTCTAGCCTACACATGCAGACACAGACAGACTGACAGATAGACATAAACACACTTTTGGAGACATGGGCCAGACTGCCTTTGATGTTGAGATCTGCCTGCCTCAGCCTCCTGAGTATTGGGATTATAGTTGTATAGTTGATAATGAGCATGCTCCACCATGAGACAAGAGCTCCCTGGCGTGAAGTCAGGTAAAAAGCTGGTCTGCAATGGGTCTCCCTGCAAGGACGTGGGGTTCTAGGAGCCTGAAGAGACCAAGGTAAGCCCTGTGTGCTCAGTAGGAAGGACTCTGGTGTGCCGTGACTCAGCACTGCTTTGTAACTGGACGTCTCTTCTTGAGATTGAAGGGGATTTAGTGCTGAGTGAAGAAGGTCAAACAGAACAGCACTTTACAGCGGGGTTCGTAGCGGCTTTGTCCTCAAGGTGATTGACGAACCACAGAAATACACTCACACTCTAGTCTGTCAAGTGTTTAGACACAATCATTTTTCTCAAGTTGCTTTCAGAAATTTGACTTTTGCAGTGTGGTTGTGTATAACGTGATTTTATGTATCTTATATAAAAATTCCCTATATATCTTTTATGAATGAGCATAAAAGATTCCTTAGAAGCCCAGCTGACACCGTTCACATCCAGGTCAGGCTCAAGTATGAAACCATTAATCTCCTTTCTTTATTGTTTTATCTCCTTTCTTTATTGTTTTCTCAGAAATAATTTAATAGAGAAAATGGGAAAATCAAGTTAATCAATTTTATTATACCATGGAAGAAGATACGGACTGAAAATGGCATCACCTATAATTAGGTCAGTAGGGTGCCGCCATGAGCATCCCCAAACAAGGCCCGTCTCGTGTTAGCATGCTTTTCTTGTTTCTGAGTCACTCTTCTGCTGTATCCTTTGTAGAACATTTGTGCTAAGAATTTCCCTCACAGGATTTCAGAGTCAAAGAGCCTTTTACTCACAGGGCCCCTTTCTCCCTCAATCTCTCCCGAGGCTCTGATCTATTCTATACTTCCAGCCCTCAGTTGAAAAGGAACTGCTGTGTGTGACTAATAGGGCTTGCAGGTTCCTTGAAGCATGTTTCATCAGTCACCTTCCCAGCCCACCGAGTGTCTCTCTAGAAACTGGGTCATCTCCGCATTCCATACTAGCGGGTCCTTGATTAGGGCTGCAGATCATGCTGCTGTATTTGCTTTATTTTGTTGTTTCTTTGCTTGTTCTGTTTCAGCATAATTCATATAGTTTTGTACAAATCACAGAGATGGTAATTAAACAGTTGGATTTTCTAACGTCACAGATTTTGTTGAAGGGGATACAGTAGACACACAAAAATGCACATGAAGTCATCAGAAACTTGCTGTCAATCAGTCACAGGCCAGTGCCTTTCCTATGGCACTAGCAGACCTTTTGGCAGACCTGTCACAGCCCTCCCACACCCTGGTAGACTGGGTGGTAGGAAGATGGCTCTTTTGTACTTGCATTTGAAGTGTCTTTTGTTTTTACTCTGGGCATTTGTTTTCCATCAGCTTGTAATGTGGTCCCATTGATTGGTGCCAGTAATGTATTATTCATGCACTCTGGTTCATTCCATTAGTGCTATCAGCCTCAGTGTTCAGTCTGAAGTGATACAATTATGTCAGGAACTCTCTGTCTCAGCTTGTCCTGTTTGCATTTGTTTCATATTTATAGAAAAGATTTCTTGTAGAGTAGATCTTTTAATTTTATTGATGCCAACTGGAATGAAACCATTTGATATGAGACTGATGTAAACATTATCTTTTAAGTAATTTTGTATTTTACAAATACTATTGTACACAATTTGAAAAAATTGGCATTGCACAAAATTTGGAATCATGAGGAGGAAAATAAAACTACCTGGAATTTTATGGCTGATTAACATGTTCTTCTAGTCTTCTGAAAAGTTTTAGGGAAAATAAGTTTATGTTTTATATACAGTTTAAATACAAGTATTATAGCATATATATTGCCATATTACATTTTTAAAATTAGGTTTTTGATGTATGCATGACATTTGTTCATTTTCAACTGTTATTTATTTTCTTTATTTATTTATTGAGAACTTCATATATGATGAGTGCTGTATTTCCTTGATTTCTGCTCTTCTTGCCCTTCCTCCAACTCTTCCTACTTTGCTCTGTGCTCCTCTAATTCATCAATTCTTATTCTTTGTATTATTTATAAATACCACCTGCTGAGTTCATTTAGTGCTGCTCCCATGCACATGAGTTCAGAACTGATTGCTTGGGATTGGGGTAACCTATAAGGGAGATCATCTTAGAGAAGATTAATTCTCCCTCTTTCAGTAGCCTTTAATTTCCTGTAGCGCTTTGTCAAGGAGTGGCATCTTGTGAGATTTCTTCCACCCATGTTGGCATGTCAGTTGGTTTCACCATTGTTCAGATCCTATAGACAGTCATATTGTTGAGATTTTAGAGATGCAACTTCCCTGTCATATATAGAAGACACTGTCTTCCAGCAGGCATCTTCATATCCGGGTTCTTAAAATCTTTCTGGCCCCTCTGTTGCCATGATCCTGAGCCTTCAGTGTAGGAAGTGCATGGTAGATGTATCAGCTGAGGATGGACACCATGGTCAGTTGTTCTCTGCATTGTGACCAGTTGTAGAGTTTGGTGATAGTCTCTCTGGGGTGGAAAACGAAGCTTCTCTGAAGAGGTGTGAGAGTTGGACTTATCTGTGGATATTTAGAATGCAGTTAATTTATATAATAGTCTGTGAAAGTGATAGTTGTAGGTTTTTCTCTTGGGACAGTGGCCTCACCAGCCATGGGTAGTTGTCTGAGTTTACATGGGCATGGAATCCCTCCTGTTGAGTGATCCTTAAATCCAATTAGGTGATTGTTGGTTACCCCAGGACTTAAGTGCCACTATTGCACTTTTGGGGATATCTTACCATTCAGCTCATTGTTGTGGTTCACAGACTTTATAGGTGGTTAGAACTACTGGTTGCCTTTCTCTCTTGGCAGCTGCATATCTCCTTCTGGTACTATGAAAGCTACTTCTCAGGGAGGAGGCTTACAGGTTAAGTTCAGCTGCATTCCTCCAAGACCTGTGTTAGAAAACCTTCAGTTTTAGGGGGGCAAAGAAGGGCAATGACAATAGCCTTTATTGCTTTTGGGGTCTTTTGGACTTTCCTGGTCAATAACTCAGAAGGAGATTCCTATGCCTGGCATTTGGGAGTTTTTGTTAGTTGTGGCATATATTTGTGTACAAACATGCACACATGCATGTATGCACATACACATTATTTTCAATTACATTTTGCTGTTGGTTTGTTTTATAGCTAATATTCACTTCTTTATAACTATGTTCATATTGTTAATGATTTCTTTAGGATAGATTTCTAGAAATAAAGTTATTAGATCAAATAGTATAGGACTTATAAAATTCATGCTATATATTATTAAACAACTTTTCAAACACTGAGGCAATACTTTCTATTTGGTTTAAAAAATATACTTTTCAGATTTTAGCTAATGTTGCTGTGGTCATTTTTGGTTTGGTTTTGCATATGTTTTCATTTCAATGATATATTTGAATAGAAAAGTTAGGCCATTGTTTTTCTGCTAAAACAACCAGAGCACTTTGGGGAACAGTCCCTAACAGCTGCCTGATGCTTGGGGACCATCCTTTCTTAGCGTGTAATTTTTGACAGCTTAAATTGCTAAATCCTCTAAGGCCTAAAAATTGGGGGTGGTGTAGTTCTGAGCATCTGCCATGGAAAAGGGGAATCTGCTGTCTGCTGCTTCGGAAGTGATTACTGAGCCTGCTTTGTGTTTTAGCTCATTTGCAGAACTCTTCCATGACCTAGATTTTTATTTATAATCATGGCAGAATTAATAGAGTGCTCTATTAGACTAGAATCTAATCAAACAGCTTATATTTGGAATGACAGGTCTGCCCTTTTACTTACTGAATCTGAAATAATGAAGTCTGAAAACGTGCAGTGATGACTGTGAGCAATGCAGCTTAAACTTAATGCACGATTCCAGCTCTGACTGGAAATACCAAGCCCAAAGGAGACATTTTAACCACAGTGTGGTAACTCTCTTTCTTTCTTTCATCATTCTGTTACATGTTAATAAAAACTAATAAATTTCACCTCCCCTTAAATGACAAGTGATGTTTAGTGACAAGTGAAGCAAATGATTTTTAATGTTTTACCTGCATTAATTAATTTTAACTATCTATCAATTTTTCTTTTAAAAAAAACTACATGAAGCAAATAGAGACTTTTCTTCTTCTGTCCTACTTGGTAGAAACAGTGTCTTCATATTGCAGTCTGAAAGGTCACCTGACGGTCCTTCTACATGAGCACATCTCGTGAGGTCCTGCATCTGTGGAACTGTAGTGATGATGGAGGGAAGGGACACACCAGCAATCGGCAGAATGCGGAGTCACGTAAAAATGCTGTTAGTTCAGAGAAAGAATGGTCTTTTCTTTTAAGTCTGTGGTATTTCTGATCCACAGTTTGCTCATCTGAGAATGATGGGCTCTCTCAAATAATCGATGGAGTAATGAATGGCCTGTTACACTTACAGAAGGTTCTTAATAAATTTTCTCGTTTTGTCCTGGTGGAAGATGAGGACTGGGCCAAGGACTTTACCGAAAGAAACCGAGTCCATTAAGCACTCATCCATGGCAAAGGTTTTTACCCTTCCTTGCAGTACAGACACAGCAGTAGACACTGAGTTAAGTGCCATACTTTGTCTGTTGATAACATCTTGTGTTTGCAATTGTTTGACCATTGTGCAGGAATCACAAATATTATTTACAAAATAGCAGTGCATGTTCACTGTGGTGATGTTTTTCTTTTCCTTTTCCTTTTAAAAAATTTATTTATATACTTATATATGTCTTTTGCCTGCATGTATGTCTGTGTGAGGGTGTTGGACCCTGGAGTTACAGTCAGCTGTGTGATGTGGGATTCCCCTCTGTACGATGTGAATATCATTAGTTAATAAAGGAATTGCTTTGGGCCTATAGCATAGCTATAGGGGAACAGAGCTAGGTGGGGAAAGGTCCTTTTACAACAGCTGTGAGCTGCCATGTGAGTGCTGGGAATTGAACCTGGGTCTTCTGAAAGAGCAGTCAGTGCTCTTAACCACTGAGCCATCTCTCCAGCCCAGAGATGTTTTTCATAAATTTGGTAAATTGGTTCCAAGAAGACTAGGTGTGTTCTCTCAGATTCAGGATGGTTTGTCTGCTCACCGCTGTGGAATGTATTGGGTTGGCAGTGCCAACTGTTTACTCTCAGCAGCCTTACCATTTTTCTATACAGAGAGTTTATGTAAAACTTTAAATGCATTTTGAAGACATATGAGCCTTGGTTTTCAGGGATTGCTGTACTGAAGCTGGGGCTACCACCCTTTGGATCCCCTGGGGGAAGTGATTATGGTTTCTTTCACCCACAGCCTCTCTGCTGTTTTATTGAGCCTAGAGATGTGGGACTCTATAGCTAAAACATGCCATTGATATTTTTATCCATATGAATTTGGGTCATATTTTATACTATGAAATATTGCAGTATACTTGAAGATGCTCTCCAATTAAAATTTTTATTTTGTTATTATTATGATTGGCATAATAGTCTTTTGATTAATTACTATACCATCTTTGAATTTTCTCATCTCACATGATCAGAAAGTAAGTTTCCTAAGGATTTCGTACTTGACATTTCTAATTATATGATTCATAATCTCAAGTTCTCATGTAATAGTGAAGAAAAACATTTTTTTTTCAAATCCAAACCAACAGTGCCAGATTTGCTGAAGTTACTCAAGATCTATTTCTTTGTGATGACTGCTCCAGCGCCTGACTCTGGCTGAAGCTATGCTGTCCTCACTGCCATGGCAGCCTTTTAGGTTAGTCTTTACTATCGTCGCATTCAAAGGGTTTACTTTATATGATCTCATTGTTTATCTGTTTGGTTCACAGCACAGTGAACTGTTGAAAAGGAGGACACTTTTTTCTTCAATGACATCCACTAATGTGTGTCTCCATTGTTAAAAAAATAACAGATAAATGATTTTCAAGCTATCTTTAACGGATTTAAACATGGAATATTATATAACATGTTCAGGCCATAAAACATCAGTGTTTGGAGGTTATTTCTGTGTAATTTGACTTGTCCCTATGACTTGATTTATATTTATCATGAATTTTGGTGGTAAGATTTGGTACACAAGTGAGGACATTTGGACATGATTCAAAATGTTGGATTAATAAAAGAAAAGCTTAGCACACAGCCTTCAACATGCCTTGGAATCTGTCTGTCCTCATGATGTCTCAGCTTTTGAACCATCTCAGATGTTAAAATTGTGCCTAGAAGGAAGGTCAGAAGTTGCCTAGTTCCTGTCTATTTCTCTTCAGTTGAGTGAGGGTAAGTGGGAACTTGCCTTGGTGCTAACCTTTCTAGCCAAACAGGGTTTACTCTTGGTGACAGGCCAACCAGCTGACCTCCGCTCCATGCCTCTCTTCTTCCAAATGGTGACTGAGAACACTCATGGAAAGAACCCAAGCACTAATCCAGCTAACCCAAGAGCATTTGCATTGGGCATCAGAGAAATGCAGAGCACTATCTGCTAGAAAAGAATTATTTTCCATATCTCTGGGAAAGTTAATTTTAGTTTCACATAAATTCTTTATCTGGAAAAATGATTGATCTATAGACAAGAAGTGAATATTTCTTGACCAGAAGTGTTCATATGTTTTCAGTGTGTCTTTAGAAGACCAGCCGTGTTCGCATGTTTTCAGTGTGTCTTTAGAAGACCAGCAGTGTTCGCATGTTTTTAGTGTGTCTTTAGAAGACCAGCAGTTTTCATGTTTTTAGTGTGTCTTTCAAAGGCCAGAAGTGTTTATATGTTTTTAGTCTGTCTTTAGAAATGACTTTTGTACTTGAACAAAGAAAACATTCAGAAACTACTTTTGTTAGATGTATGAGGTTCTAAAATATGTAAATGATAAAGGCATGTTATCAATTTTAATCTACTGACAGTAAAATATTAGTATATATAAATATTATATAAAATGACAAAAATATGTTGAGGTAAATGCCACAATAAGCATATTGTATGGTTTTGTGTTTTCAAATAGCACAGAAATAAACTGATTATCTATATATAAAATTTTTAATTGAATCCTTACTTCACACCATAAACAAAAAGAAATTTTAAGTAAATTGACTACTGGAATGAGAAAGGCATAGCTTTTATAAGAATAAAGGAGAGCCTGTGCTAAAATCCTTAGGGTAAGGAAAGACTTTGAATCAAATTATAAAGAGCACAAACTCACAGAATTAAAATGTGATACATTTGATTAAAGCAAAACATAATTTTTGCACATTGAAGGAAACTACAAGCGAATTATATAGGGTGTCTTATTTTTATTTCATCCTAACAGCAAAGGAGTCTGACCGCCCCACAGTCAGGGAACTCCAGCAGGAGAGTCAGGCAGTGGGCATGCATGGAAAGTCCTCAGAGAGAAAGTACAAATAGCCCAAAACAATGAGCAAGAAAAATAGAAATAGAAACAAATAGTGGAAATCCATTTTCTAAGTTTCAGACAAAGAACAGGAGAAGAAAAGGCCGAGTAGGTGGTTTCTCAGCAAGTGTCCAGAGCAATGGGAGCCTTGAGGGTACTCATGAGAGCACAGGTCAGGATGGTCCTGGAGAGAAGCTAAAGGAGCAGGCCTGAGAAGTGTATGTTAGTCTATCCTCCCAAAGCACCATACCGGGAGGAAACAAACAGAAGCGTGGGTGTTCATTTTCAAGGCAGGTTCATTTGCTTGTACCCTGCTGTTTCTATGTCTGTTGTCAAAGTCCGTGCATCAAGTATGAAGACTAAAGCCGCTCTGGAAAGGGATCGCTTTGGCCTCCATTTCTAACGTTTGGTTATCGCTCCCAGCATTTGGTCACTCTGTCAATGTCCTGACAGGCAAGTCACTAAGAACAAAATAGAGCTTTAAATTTTTGGATTCATTTACATCCAAAATACTTATACTCTTAAGATTAGACCTCAGGACCTGCTAGGCCTGGCCTTGGTGTCCCCTCCTCCCCGAGCCAGCGGGGAAAGACTGTTTTACCCTCTCCTGCCTCAGTTATTCATATATTCATTATTCCATTTTTGAATCCATGCATTTCCTTCCAGAACGTTCTCTTAGCTGCTCTAGAGTGATGTTTTTGTTCTTGTTGCCTGAGCTCTTACTCCTCCTGCTCTTGTCAGGTGAATTTGTCTGAGCTCCGTAGGTTCCATCCTTCAGGAGAAATGCCAGCTCATGTTTTCTGTGCTGCCCCTGACTTCGCAGATTTCCAGCTTCCCTCCTGGCTTTCAGACAGAGTTGAAGCATCCTTGCCTCCACAAGGCTGTGCCCGTGCCCACTCGTCGTCTTTAAGGGCCTTCCCTAGCTTTCCTGGGACTTGGGCACAAGGAATTGACTGTGAGGTCAGCAAGACATTTGGGTTTTGCATGAGCTTCTTGTGTATCGCATTCCAGGGAAATTTGATAGTATTTTTGATGATACAGTTTAAAAAAAGGGGGGGACTAGACTTCAGAACTAGTCATTTCTAGTTAGATGATCTTGGAAAGTCTCATAAAACACTTGAACTTGGGATGTCTGTTTCATAAAACTCTAGGTTTATGTTTCATAAAACTCTAGGTTCATCCAGGGTGGAAAGAAAGCAGACAGAATTGTGTTGCTTACTCTCTGTGAGAAGATTGTCGATAAACTGCCACTTATACATGGGGTATTAATGACACTGATGTATTTTCATGGTGTCTAACTTTCTTTTGGTGCTTTTTATTTTATAGCTACATGGTGCTTGTGTGTTCATAGGCCAACACAGAGACCCTCTCTCTCCTGTTTGCTTTGTGGCTGTTAAGTTTTAAAACATTGTCAAACTTGGTGCATATGGTCTTTACATATGCAGGATCATGAGCTGCAGGTCCCAGGTTCGGGTGGCTGTCCTCTGGTCTTCTGAGACCATGTCCAAGGCTTTGGGGAAATAAAACAAATCTATCAGGATTTCTGTGCTTCCTCCCTAAAGGAGTTATTTATCAGAAGCTTAAAAACTGATTGCTTGGCAAAACACTGCATAAATTGACATTAGGCATGGAACATTTTTAATAAAATAAACTTTTTTGTTGCCATATATATCGAGGTTTATTTTGGGGTTAAGCCCATTAAACCTCTCAGGGTCCAGAAGGATTCTCTATGGCAGGCAAAAACTGTTTTATATGATTTTATGTATTAGTGTATACATCTTACCTTGTAGGTTGGCATTGTAGTTGGACTTATTTCTCTAACAACCTGAGTCTTATTTAGAAAGCCTTTACCTATGCTTATATATTATGTTGTGTTCCTCACTTTTTCCTCTAGAGTTGCAGATTTCCAGGTTTTATGTCGGGGTCCTTAACCTATCTGGAGTTGGTTTTTATATGGATGAAGGATCTAGTTTCATTCTTCCACATGAAACAGTTTTCCCAGCACTGTTTGTTGAAGATGTTGCCCTTTCTCTAGGGTGCAGTTTTGGCTCCTTTGTCAAAATTGTGGTAGCTGTAGTTGTATGGCATTATAGCTGGATCTTCTAGTATGTTCCATTGATCAACATGTCTGTTTGTGCCAGTACCATGCTGTTTTTATTACTAAGATTCTTTGGTATATCTTGGTACCAGGTGTGGTAATAACTCTGTCAATATTCTTATTACCCAAGACAGGTTTGACTGTGGGGGTATTTTTTGTTTCCATTTAATTGTTAAAAAAATTCATAAGAATGGTGCCACAATTTTAATTGGGATTCCATTGAATCTATTGGTTGTTTTTGATAGGATGCCATTTTCACAATGTTAATATTTTCCACTTACGAGCCTAAGAAGTTTGTTCATTTTTCTAGTGACTTTGTCTCTTTCTTAGAGTAGAAAGTTCTCAAATATAAAGAAAGCTTAAGATCCATTAATGCAGCATTTAGAAATGAAGTTCAAATCCATAAGAACTCAAGAGAGTACTCCATTGTGTAAATGTACCACGTTTTCCTTATCCATTCTTCAGTCGAGGGGCATTAGGTTGTTTCTAGGTTCTGGCTATGACAAACAATGCTGCTATGAACATAGTTGAGCCCATGTCCTTGTGGCACGATTGAGCATCCTTTGGGTATAGACCCAAAAGTGGTATTGCTGGGTCTTGAGGAAGGTTGTTTTCTAATTTTCTGAGAAATCACAACACTGATATCCAGAGGGATTGTACCAACTTACATTCCCACCAGAAATGCAGAAGTGTTCCTTCTTCCCCACAACCTCTCCAGCATAAGTTGTCATCAGTGTTTTTGATCCTGGCCAT
>LOJH01046499.1:13487-25364 GCA_001685095.1 Ellobius talpinus
GCTTTTCTTGTACAACTAAAAAAGTGGAGAAGAAAAATATACAGCACAGACTATTTCAGAGTGACTTGTTTTCTGAGTGACGTATACAATTCAGAAGATCCATCCTGAAACATTTGCAGATGTTGCTATTGAATTGCGAAAAGTGGTGGAAGTTTATTTTTATAGGCTCTGGGAATAAACCAAGAAAGCAGTTTCTGGAAGAAATGGTGCTGGCCTAGGAACATCTGTCAAAGCTCTCGCAACCATCAGTTTCCCCACGAGGGCACTAATGGCATGCAATAAACTAAAAGTATTAATAAATTGCAAAATATGGGAGAAGGCATTAAGTCTTGCGATAACTATTCTTGGTTGTCAACTTGACTATATCTGGAATGAAATAAAATTATAAACCAGACACAGATCTTGAGGCAAGAAGACAACGTGCCTTTAATCCAGACCGGGAGGCTAGAAGGCACACCTTCAATCTGGGCCACACCTTCTGTTGGAAGCCTGTATAAGGATGTGGATGAAGTAAGGGTTCATTCTTTGCCTGTTTGCCCTTGCCTTGCTAACACATACATTCCTTTACAGGCATTAGAGCCTACTTCTTTGGAATTCCAGCAGCTACACAAGACCATCTGGGACACCCAGCCTCATGGAACTGAGCAGCTTCTAGATTCTTGGACTTTCCATTCACAACTAGTCATCGTTAGACTGCAGCCTGAAAGTCATTCCAATAAATTCCATATATTTATAGAGAGAGTGAGTCCTTCCATAAGTTCTGTGAGAACCCTGACTAATACAAGACTGATTACAATATTCAACCTAGAAACCTTAATAGTAATAAGAGAGAGAATCAGGAGAGGCACACATTCTTATTATGAAAGGTCCTTGTAGTGGTTTGAACGAAAATGGCCCCCAAAGAGAGTGGCACTATTAGGAGGTGTGCCCTTGTTGGAAGGGGTGGGCTTTGGGGTCTCTTTTGCTCAAGCGTCCCTCAGTGTGACTGTAAGTTGACTTCCTGTTGCCTTCTGATCAAGATGTAGCCAGCACCAGATCTGCCTGCATGCTGCCATGCTCCCCACCATGATGATAATGGACTGAACCTCTGAAACTGTAAGCCAGCCCCAATTAAATGTTTTCTTTATAGAGTTGCCATGGACATGGTGTCTCTTCACAGCAATAGAAACCCTAAGACAGCTTCCAGGCAATATGTTGCTCAACTGTAAAAAAATAGAATTTGAGGATACGGGAATCAGCTATGCAAAATCTTCTGTTTTCTTCTTTTTAATGATGTATTTTTAAATTTTCTTTAATGTGTATGTGTGTGAGGCTGAGTGTATGTGTGTGTGTGTTTATGCATGTGCTTGTGTTTGTGTGTGTGTGTGTGTGTTTAAAGATAGAGTCCTAAGATATAGCTATAGCTGTCGTGGGAATCACGCATATCCCAGGTTGGCCTCAGACTTTAAGCGTTCCTCCTGCCACAGCCACTATGTGTCGGTGTTACAAGCATGAGCCACCATGCCCCACTAACACCGATGTTCTGGGGAAGATGATGGGGAGATACTTGCATGATACCATAAAGGGAGTTCCACAAATAAATAGTATTTCAAGAGACAGGTAGCTGCTCAAATAATGACTCTAGTAAAGAAGCTATGTAAACAATAAACAGACAGAGCATAAAGATGAGAAGCAAAGCAACAGAGCATTTTATCAATGGGAATCTAGAATGATAAAAACATTGGCCCTGACACTGCCTTTGTTTCTAAGACTTCCATGGCAATAAAAACTATCTTACAAATTCATTGTGGAAGTTTTGATACAATATAAATTGTCATGAAGAAATTATCTCAGCAGCAAAAAGTTCACAATGCTCAGATTTTGAAATAAATATGCATTTTAATATATATATCATGTATATGTATTATATATAATATATGCATTATATTGGCCATATTTGTTTCTTGTGTCCACTGTTTTAAAAGTTACCATAAATCCAGCAGCTTTAAATATTATGCATTCGCTCTAATTTTCCTGAGGTCAGATCTTAACTCAGTTTCACTCAGGCAAAGTCAAGGATTTTTGCTTGCTTCAGCTTGTCCTCAGCTAAACCCACCTCCCAGCACAGCACGATAGCTTCTGCTCCTACCAATGCAATTCCCTTCACTCTGGCCCTCTGTGTGTTCTTCTTAGAAGGAACCTTGTGATGATTGTGGGCCTATCTGGATAAGACAGGATAATCTCCCATCTCAAGATCCCCCATTTGATTGCAGCTAGAAAAGCCCTTAGCTAGATAAGAGAAGATATATAGATCCAGGCTGGTCATCCCTGGGAGCCATTGTTTGGTTGAAGGCACCCATGATGACGTTCTTTGCTCCCTGTGACAATCTGTCAGGAACTATGACGGAAGGCACCCCACGCAGTAACAATGTGACACCAAGAATCTTTACTGCCCAAGGAATGAGGACATACCAGTGTGGCTGATATTCTGAAACGCAGGGGTCGAGGATGGCAGCAGCTAAGGGGCTGGGAAGATCATCCACCCTTGAAAGCATTCTCCCTGCCTGGCATTTCTCTCCCTGGCTTTCCACCTCCTTGTTCGGTGGAATTTACTTCAAAGTTCTCTGTGAATTCACTGTAATTGATCTGGGGGAGAATAATTTGCTTTCCCATTTTCTTAAACATTTACAAAGCAGGTGGGACTGGGAAGCGTTTTCTAAATAGTAACTTATTCATCATGTCATAATACCCATAATAATTTGGTTTATTCTGACATGTAAAGTTTGAAAATTAGTTCCTTCAAGAACAGTGTTGGAAAAAAATAGAAGCTGATTCCTGTAGCGTGTACTAGTTTGCGCAACTACATCAAGTGTCTTCACCTGTTTTATTCTTTGTTTTTCTTCACATACAAATGAAAGCAACTTTTACTGATTGATTTTACAAATTCTGATAAGATCAAGGTCCAAGCACAACACTTAAAATATGTTCAGTCTCTGTCTGTGATCTGATGATGCAACAGAATGTCGGACTTACTGGTTGCTGGAATACGGCTCTAGAACCTCCCCAAAAGCCTTTGAAGAAAAGGCTTGATCCACAGCCTTTGATACCAGTGGGAGATGATGGAACCATAAGCAGATGAATTCTCCCTAGAGGAAGTTAGGTCATTGTGGATGTGATTTTGAAAGGGACATTGGGATGGGGGTCTCTTCTCTTTCACTCTTGTTGCTTGATGGCTACCACGAGGTGAACAGGCCACCTCTACCATACATACCCAGCATAAGGTATTGTGCCACTGCAGGCACCAAGCAGCTGGGCCAAGTCCCAAGCCCAAACAAACTTCTTTCTTTGTTAAATTGATTTCCCTGAGTGCTTTGTCATAGCAACATTGACTAATACAGAAAGTAAATCGAACGAAAGCATAGATCTTATCTGGCTTGCTCAACACTGTGACCTCAATGCTAGTACCTGGTACTAAGGCGGCAACTTTGTAAATATTGATAGAAGGAATTTACAGCAACCTGTACACATACGGCCATGCATAATGCCAAGGATCACCCATATAAAATTGTTAAGCACCGCTGATTTCTTTCTCATACATTATTCTGCAGAATAGCACTTGATGGTTTGTGTTGTTTCCATTCTAGCTAACACAGCACATTACTCCTGAGAAATAAAGACTTAGCTTTCCACCGACTTGTCCAGGGAAGGAGTCAGTGAGTTTCTTTTAGCACTGGGGAAAGGTCTCCATCTTCACTGTTACCTTCTAGTGAGCACGTGGTGAGTGCTGATGAAGGCCTAAGCCTCTGTGGCCTCTGCTGATGCCACACAGGCTCGGGAGCCCGGGAGCCCTCGGAGGGATCCATGCTCTAATTCCCTTGTAGTGAGAGGAGGAGGACAGAGTGCCAGGTTACCACAGGACAGACACCTGCTTGGTCTGGACTGACACAGTGGCAGAGAGCAGCAGGGATTTTCCAGTGGCAAAAACCTGAAGTAAAAGTTACAGCCTAAGGTTTTATGTGTTGCTGGGATGATTTTTTACTGGACCTGTATTTGGAAATAGCAGGCATTCTTATGGTGCGTTTTTGTTATCCCTCAGTGTTTGTTTGTCTCCATCTCTGAAGCCAGAATCTGTTCTGCACAAAGAAAGGCCCCAGGGTGTAGAACTGCATCGTTCCTCGCCTCCTGGAGTCTCTGTGTTCTCTGGAGTTTTCTCTCCAAATCAGTTCCTGTCCATTTGTTTAACTATAACAACTGCCCTTTACTTTGTTCTTGGTGGTGGAAGTGGAGATCATCCCCAGAAGAAGGATTCCCTGATAAGGTAGTCGAAACAAACACAGACTCTTTAGAGTCCTGAACAATCCAGGAAACTAGAAAGGAGCCATCGACAGGGAAGGGCAATAAAGGTCTCAAGGGATGAGGGGGAGCAGAACATGGTGATGAGAAAGAAAAAGGGGGACTAGAGGACGGGGAAGTTAGGGGGTGAGAGGATGAGAGGATCTGGTAGAGGACAGCTGGGGAGGGCGATAATAACAGTAGAAATGGTTGAAAAGCCAGAGGAAATCTACTATTTGAGAGAGAGAGAGAGAGAGAGAGAGAGAGAGAGAGAGAGAGAGGAGTTCGATTGAAGTTACCATATACAGGGAATAATGCTTCTCCCAGAAATCATAGTTTTCCAAATGAAAACTTCAGTGCCAGGTGTGGGATGCGCCCCTTCTAGCTGTTGGTCAGGGATGCCCCAGAGATGCCCCCAAACAATACAGACTATTACTACTGCTCTTCATTGCCTACAAGAACTTGATTTAAAGATCCTATTGCTGAAAACGCCACCCACTTTGGTCCAAGGGCATGAAGAAATAAAGTCGGTACTTAGCATGACTTTCCCACTGGCTAGCTTTTGCAGTCCTGAAAGGTGCTACGCAAGCTGATGGGTGAGAAAAAGCAGCAGCTTTGGACCTCTGAGCTACAATAATGACCATGGGAACAATAGTGGCACAAACGCTATGGAAATTACCAACCACTTTCTGATTGGATGTAAGACCCACTCCATGGGAGGAAAGCCATGCTTGTAAATTTAGCCAAAGACTCATGGTTAGGGACCCCAGAGGCCCAAAGAGTGAACTTATGACTGTTATTTTGCTTAAAGTACCTGGAATCAAATTGTTCTCTAAATTTTCATCTCACTACCCACAGGTTGTGCAATTCTAAGACTTAACAAACAAAATATTTTAGAAATAAATGTTGCTAAATTTTTGAAGAATATTATAAAAATAAAATCACTCTTAAAATTTACTTATTTATGCATTTATAATCAATAGTGAGAGAATTTTTTTAGTATTTTGACCAAAGTGTTAAAAGATCATGAAACATTCACAAAACTTGTCATTCTATTAGACTATGGTATACATACTAATATTTATCTCACAGAACTAAAATTAAATGAAGATTATTCATATAAAATACTTGAATATAATTTTCCTGGAATCAATCAGTTGAATTATTTGAACCCTTATTATCTCCTTGCTTAGCTCTCATTTGAACAAAAAAAATAGAAATTCTTTGTAAAATAATTATTCACACTCAGATCAACCAATTTCTATGTCAGATTCAATGATTCTGGTAGGATTTTTTGGGTAATCCTCTACAATTGTTGACCAAGGTTTCTGTCCCACCAGGTCCCACAGCTGTTTAGTCCCAAATATACACACAGAGGTCTATATTAATCATAAACTGGTTGACCTATTAGCTCAGACTTCTTATTCACTCTTGTAACTTGTATTAGCCCATAATTCTAGTCTGTGTTAGCCACGTGGCTTGGTACGTTTTTCAGCAAGGCAGCCACATCTTGCTTCCTCTGTGTCTGGGTCACAACTGCAGACTGAATCTTTCCTCTTCCCTGGATTGTCCTTGTCACACCTCTACTTCCTGCCTGGCTACTGGCCAATCAGCATTTTATTAAAAATAATAGTGACAGGATAAAAGACCATTGTCCCACAGCATATAATGGTTAAATTTTGCTTCTCAAGCCCTGTATTTCATGAGATGCCCCAGACCAAGTAGGAATTAGAGATTTTAATCATTGAAACTCTGTTTAAAGTTGACAACATTCTAATTAAGGTATCTCACCAATATGTAGCGAAACTAAAATATCAGCTGAAACAATTTAAATCTTCATTTCCTCATTTTCCTGTCTACATTATACAAATGAGATAGCTTCTCGGTTCATTATTTGCAATCTCAGGAAGGCAATCTGCACAATTGACAAATATGAGTAATAGTAATGAGTTCTTCTCACAAAGTTAAATGAAAATATTTTCAAGTTTCTCTGACACAATAAAGACTTACTCTCTACATGTATATTTAGGTTAAGGAAAAAAAGTCTAATTGGATGGTTCAACATACAAGGTTGTGCTGTATAGTCTTATGTCAACTTGATACAAACTAGAGTTATCTGAAGGAGGGAACCTCAACTGAGAAAAATGCCTCCACAACTTCCAGCTGTAGGGCATTTTCTTAATTAATGATTTGAGGGAGAGAACCCAGTCTATAATGGGTTGTACCATTCCTGGGCTTCTGACCCTGGATTCTGTAAGAAAGCAGGCTGAGTAAGCCAGTAAGCAGCACCCCTCCGTGGCCTCTGCATCAGTTCCTGCCTCCAGGTTTTTACCCTGCTTAAGTTCCTGTCCTGATTTTCTTCAGTGATAGGCTATGATGTGGAAGTATAAGCCAATTAAACTCTTTTCTCCACAAGTTGCTTTTGGTCATGGTGTTCCATCACAGCAACAGTAACCCTAACAGGGGTAAAAAAAAAAACACCAGAATAATCATTAATATTCTTATCCAACTTACACATAATTTATTTATAACCAATCATTAATTCTATTGGGAGCACAAGGTGAGTACTGCAGCTTCATTGTCCAGTAGAACACAAGCCATTGGCAGGTAAGTCAGTTGGCAGAAATCATTCATGTAGTAAGCAAAGGAGCCCAATTCAAACACAAACATGTCTTGATTAGAGTCCTAGGACTCAGCTGCCTGCCCAGTAAATTATATCTAGCACCTTCTTTGAGAGGTTATGGTCTAGATTTCCTAGAAAATAACATGATTATTTGAGACAATAATCACTTTTAATTAATTATTCACCGTGTGTGCGCGCGCCTGCGTGCGTGCGTGCGTGCGTGCGTGCATGTGTGTGCATAAACATAACAAGAAGCGGGTCCGTGAAAATCAGAGAACAAGTTTTTAGGAGATGGTTCTTTCCTTCTACCTTATTTTGAGGGAGGGTCTTTCTTTTCATTTATGCTACTGTGTGTGATTCTGTGGTCTTTCTGGCATGCAGGACTCTCAAGGACTCTTCCAGCTGCTCTCTGCTTCCCCTCTTCCCCTCTCAGCAGAGGAGCCCTGAGGGTACAGATGACAGCCACCTCAGGCTTTGACTGGGGTTCGGGTAGGCAGGCTTGCACAGAAGTGCCTTTACCTGATGAGTCATCTGTGGTTCTAATGATCGCCCCTTAATAATAAAGCAGTCCTTTAGTGCAACAATTCATGGCAATGAGCTGATCGCACTTTTCATGTCTATGTGAAGAAGGTTGGACAGAGTGAGTTTGGCAGCTCAAATGAACTCATCAGGCAGGTGACAGCTGGGACCTACGCCCAGGCTGATGGCTGACAGTCCCTGCTGCTACCTGTGGCTCTGCTGCTGAAGTAGATACTGTTCTGTGGCTTCTTGGATGTTTTACAGTTTTATAATAAATAAGAGGAATGATGTTTTACCTTTTATTGAAAAATAGAGTATTTTTCTCACATAATATATATCCTGATTACCATTCCTCTCCCTTTACCCCCAATTCCTCTCCCCCCCGAATCAGAATCCACCCATTCTGTCTCTCATTAGAAAACAGATTTCTAAGGAATGACAGTAAAACAAAATATAATAAGATAAAACAAAATATTGAATACATCAGTGTAAAGTATTTATGGACCCATAAACCTCTCCACTGATGGAATAATCCAAATCAGACCAAATCAAGCCAAATTAGAAAATGCCCAGGTTTACTGGATGCCAACGCTCAGGGGAGGTGGGTGGTCCTCCAGGCCACCAGGGAAGAAAGACCAGGAAAACATGGAGGGGGAAAGGAGAACCTTGAAGACCACGTGCTCGGTCTCTGGGGGGCAGTTTAAATAGCCCGTGGGTGTGGTCTTGACCCTCTCTGGGAAGGGGTCACCATTTGGAGGGCTTTCTTGGAGATGGAGTCTGGACTGCAGCAACTCCCAGGGGAGGAGGCTTGGAGTGGAAAGTTCCACCCAAACATTTTAGAATGGATGCCAGGGGCTGGGGTGAAGCCTCCAACCAATCAGAATAGGATCATACAAACAAACAGAGGGAAAAGAGTCCAAGAGAAAGCACGTGAAACAGATATAGATGCAGACTCAGGAATCCCGTACAAACACTAACCTGAAAACCATAATACATACTCAAAGGACCTGTAGGAGAAGAAGAGAGGTGGGGAAATAATACATAATTTAAAACATAAAAATAAGAAATAATATTTGAAACTAAAAGGGAAAGCCCTGACATGGCATCCAGAGATGCCATTGTGCTGGTTCTCTATTGGCCATCTGCAGGGGAGGTGGCCTACCCTTAAGGGTAGTTTGCTTTACTCTGGGAACCTGCTGGCCACTCCAGCCAGGAAGATGGGTAGGCTAACCTTAGATCGTCACCCTCCCTCCTTTCCGCCAAATCCAGTCCCCCAGTCTCATCAGGCTCTGCAGCAGGCCACATCCTGGGGCCTCCCACCTGCACCCCCATCTCCTCCAAACTTCCCTCCCTCCACTCCTTGTTTATCTGGGCCCCACCCTAGCAGGCATTCTCTGGTTGCTCACAGGCTACTCCGGACAGGGGAGCAGGTAGGAAAAATTGCCCACCTTCACATTGCCCTCCATTCCCCTCATTCCAATCCCCAGTCTCATTCCCAGCTCTGTAGCTGACCTTCTGTGGCCTCTCCTCACTCTCTGCCCCCAGAGAACTAAACAGATCCTTGCCTGCCTATCCCCAGTGGACTCCCTCAGCTCCCCCCTCCCAACCCATCCTCCTTTCCACAGCTCAGCTTCCAAAACCTATAAACATATTTTACCCAGAACCCTCCGTGGTCATCAGGATCTCAGAAGGATGTTCTATGCCAAGTAGCACACAGCCACCAAAATCTCCTAAGAACCAAAGAAAGCAACAGAAACCAAGGAAAAAAACACCCATCCAGCAATGACAGATATCAGCACCTAGAATTACAATCACCCCAAACCTAGATGCCTAGACACCAGTCCGAAAACCACAAAATCAGTCAGAACAATGTGTCTCCACTAGGGCCCAGCAACCCTACAACAGCAGACCCTGGGTATTGATTGTACCATAGCTGAAACGCAAGAAAAATACCTTTAAAAAGGCCTTTGTGAATATGATTGAGGTCCATAAAGAGGAAGTGAATAAATCCTCTAAAGAAATCTAAGAAAACACAACCTAACAGTGGAAGGGAAATGAATAAAACTGAAAGTGGAAAGAGAAATCTAGTAATGAAAAATTTAGGCACTTGAACAGGAACCAAAGAGGCAAACTTCACCAACAGAATATAAGAGATGGAAGGGAGAATCATAGGCAATGAAGACACAAGAGAAGAAATAGATGTCTCAGTCAAAGAAAATGTTAAATCTAAAAAGCTCAAGGCACAAAACATCCAGGAAATCTCGCACACCATGAAAAGACCAAAACCTAAGAATAATAGGAATAGAGGAAGGAGAAGAAACAAACCCAGGGCAAAGGCACAGAAAATATTTTCAAAAAAATTATAGAAGAAAAATTTCCCTAACCTAAATAAGGAGATGTCTATCAAGGTAAAAGAAGCTTACAGAATAACAAATTCACTGGAACAAAAAAGAAAGTCCCCCTAGCAATAGTAATCAAAACACTAAATATATAAAACAAAGAAACATATTAAAATTTTCTATAAAGTAACTTATAAAGACAGACCCATTAGAATAATACCTGATTGCTCAACGGAGACTCTAAAAGACAGAAGACGTGAACATATGTTCTATAGACTCTAAGAGACCACAGATGCCAACCCAGGCTACTCTACTCAGAAAACCTTTCAATGACAATACATGGGGAAAATAAGACATTCAATGATAATATCAAATTTAAATAATATCTATCTACAAATCCAGCCTTACAGAAGCCACTAGAAGGAAAACTCCAACCTAAAGTGGTTAACCACACCCAAGAAAGCACACAGAATCAATAATCGCAGAGCAGCAAATCAAAACAGGAAAAACACATGTGCACATACACACACAAAGACATACAAGCACCACCATCACAACAGCAACAACAAAAACAACACAATATATCAGGAATCAACAAACCCTGCTCATTGATTTCTCTCAATATCAATATCTCAATTGCCCAATAAAAAGCACATACTAACAAAATGGATGGGAAAAGAAGATCCATTCTTCATCTGCATCCAAGAAACACACCTCATCATCAAGGATAAATATCACCTTAGGATATCCACCATGATCCAGCAGGCTTTATCTCAGAGATTCAGGAATGGCTCAACATATATAAATTTGACAAAATCCAACACCCCTTTATGATA
The DNA here is from genome assembly GCA_001685095.1 of Ellobius talpinus. Lineage (NCBI taxonomy): Eukaryota > Metazoa > Chordata > Mammalia > Rodentia > Cricetidae > Ellobius > Ellobius talpinus. Next base: position 24,116 of record LOJH01046499.1, read on the forward strand.
AAAGCAAAGTGCTGGAGAGATTAGGGATGCAAGGTAGGTACATTCACATAATAAAGCAGTTTAGAGCAAGACTATAGCCACATCAACTTAAATAAAGAGAAGCTGAAAGCAGCTCCACTAGAATCAAGAGCACAAGGCTGTTCACTTCCTCCATACCTACTAAATACAGTTCTTGAAGTCTTAGAGCAATAAGACAATGGAAGGAGATCAAGGAGATATAAATTAGAAAGGAAGAAATTAATATATCTTTATTTGCAGATGATATGATAGCATACATATGTGGTCCTAAAAATGTCCAGGGAAACTCCTATAGCCAGTTTAAATAGCAAACAAACAAACGAAAAGTTTCAACAAAGTAGCTGGATACAAGATTAACACAAAAATGAGTAGTCTTCCTATATACAAATGACAAATGGAATGAGAAAGAAATCAGGGAAGCAACCTCAAATAACATAAAATACATTAATAGATATAACCTCAAATAATATAAAATATAAAAACATAGGAGAAAGAAATTGAAGAAGATATCAGATGTCAAGATGTTCCATGCTCATGAATTGCTAGGATTAACATAGCAAAAATGGCCATCCTATCAAAAGCAATCTACAGATTAAATGTAATCCCCAACAAAATTCTTCACAGAACTGAATTTGTAGCTTCATATGGAAACACACCTATACACACACAAATCCAGAATAACTAAAACAATAAAAGAACATTCAGAGGTATCACCATCCCTGATTTCAAACTGTACTACAGAGCTATAGTAATAAAAACTGCATGGTGTTGGCATAAAAATTCACAGGTGGATCAACTGAATCGAATCAAAGACCCAAACATAAGTCCACATACCTATCGACACCTGATTTTTTTGTAAAGAAGCCAGAAATACACACTGGAAAAAGAAGACATTTTCAGCAAATGTTGCTCGTCAAACTGGACAGCTGCATGTAGAAGAATGCAAATAGATCCATACCTATCACCCTGCACAAAACTCAAGTCCAAATGGATCAAAGACCTCAACATAAAACCAGATACACTAAACTTGACAGATGAAAAAGCTGGGAATAGCCTTGAACTTGATGGCACAGGAGACAACTTCCTGAATAGAACACCAGTAACACAGACACTAAACTCAACAATTAATAAATGGGACTTCCTGAAACTGAAAAGCTTCTGTAAGGCAAAGGACACTGATGTAGGAGGATCTTCTATCTACCTGTTACTTTCATTGGTTAATAAAGAAACT
>LOJH01046500.1:0-11852 GCA_001685095.1 Ellobius talpinus
GGACGGACGGACGGACGAACGAACGAACGAAAGAAAGAAAGAAAATTGAGGAAGACATACTACATCAACCCCTGGTCTCCACATAATCATATGGACGCATGTTAACATATGCACACATGAACACCTGTAGGCATACATACAAACATTTTTAAAAAGTCAAGGGAATATATGGATTCCTCCCCAGGACCATGAGTAGAATTGAAGAGTTGGCTGATGTAGCTGATGGTGCAGCCCTGAGATCTGTGATCCCAGGGAGTCCTGGAGGAAATACATAAGAACACTACAACATATTTTAATTATATTTATACTCTTATTCCTCCCCAACTACTCCCAGGCCCTTATATCCACAGATAATTGAAACTCTCACATCTCATCAAAAACATTTCTTTTTGTGGCAGATGGACAACATTGTAGAGTCACAACTAGTCAAAAATCAGAGAACAGCTGACTATGAGGAGCCTCAAACTAAGCCGTGTGAAACACAATCCCTACAAAGAAGACTGAAGAGATGTCTTGGGAGAAGGAGCAAAGGATTTCAAGAGCCAGATGAATGGGATTTCTGCTGCGAGATAGTATCTCTTTTATTAAAAGAAAGTCCTTGTTCACCCTTGCCCTTCAAAAAAGTTCAAAGAGCTTTGAAAAAGCTATTCAAGGAAAATTTACCACAAATGATCAAAAATCAAGGAGTTAGTATGTCCCCAGAGTTCTAGTTTGATTACAAAATACGTTGGTAAGGTTGAAATTAACAGGCTGAGGTTTTAATAAAAGAAGTATATGATATCAAAGAAAATGACAGTCCACAGGGAAAAAAACGGAGGCAAAAGATAGCACTGAAAAATAAATGATGCCCAGAAAAAAATTGAAGTAAAGGGCACAATGAGAGATGCAGAGGTCTGAATGCTTGTCTAAACAGCAGTGCAGATTGTAATTCAGCCTTTTTACTAAGCCAGGTGTAGACGACTGTGTAGTACTCTGGCAGAGGACACAGGCTTTGACATCAGGCCAAAGAAGTGTGCAGAAGGCTCCATAATTGGATGAGCGATCATGAGTGAGTCATTTTTCCTCAGCTCTAGACTGAAATTAACTGTGATTTGAGCAAGGGCTATAGAGAGGATTAAATATTATAATACACATAAAACCTAACACTGAGCCTAGCACAAAACTACTTAACGTTACAAGGAAATTTCAGGAGAGGGAATATCTCCAAGATTTCTGCCCAGGCCTCTAAATTTCTATAAACACTGATTTCTTATTGTGTATGTATGTCTGAAGGGGTGTGTACAGATGAGTGTGGTTGTCTGCAGAGGGTACTGGATCCACCAGAGTTGTTGTACGCTGCCCCATTGGGTGCTGGTAATGGAAGTCAAGTCTCTGTAAGAATGGTAAGTGCTCTCAACCACTGAGCCATCTTTCCAAACCCTCTAAACTATGCTAAATTAAACAAACCAAAAATGGATTCCTGTAAAATATGTATAATATTGGAGAATTTATTTATCATAGTTGAAGAGTTAGAAATACTATTTTAAAAAAGTACAGTTCAATTTATCTAAGATACTACTGGTAGACAGGAAGCAAGAATCCACACAAATCCCAGAAATGGAAGTATAGGACAATCCGATTCTAATCTCCCAACAAGTAACTCTTGTTCCTAGTGTTTTAGTAAACTGATACAAAGTCTGGTTTTAATATATAGAATACTATTTTATTTTTTATTTTAAACATTTCTTACATATTTAAAAATATACAGGGGTTAAGAACAACCTCAATAAAGTGTCAACATTTCCTTAACAGACTTTTAAAGTCAAAACACCAGTGTGCAGACATGGTTGGCTTCTATGTTAGAATCATAGGCACGCTTCATTAAATGTTTTTCATAAGACAAATTAAAAAAAAACATCTTAGGTGCTAAGAAGAAAAATTCTCAGCAGTGTAATAGAAATTTTCAAAATTTTTCTAGCAAGAACTTAAGATAAAAATATAAGCTGCTCTGTTCACATCTGTTTTATTATGGCAGAACCTAAACTCCCAACAACTTATTATTTACTCACAGGTAGCCCATTACAAAATTAGTTAATCTCCACGTTTGAAAACAGACCATTATAAAACCAAATATTCCCATCTCTAAGCTGCTTTTCATAAGTAATACTACATCAGCAGGAGCACTAAGAAGGCAGCTTCCTCTACTCTAAATATCTAAACAACTGCACAAAAGTATTTTCCTTTCAAAGTAAGTCCATACATAGGGTCTCAATGTTGACAACTTAAACAACATTGATATATATGTATATATATATATATGTGTATATATATATGAAAACATTAGGCACAAGCCACATAATATAATTTATATTTTTGTAAAAAATATGGACTATGCAACTACATACCATAAAAATCAGTGGTGGACGTGAAATAAGTTGTTGCAGGCCTAATACGCAATCTCAGTGTTTTGACTTTTTCTAAAAAGCTTTATGAGTAGCACAAAGAATGGTATTCATCACAGGTGAGCATTCTGCATCTGCGTTAGGAATATTCTGGGCTTTATAGAGAAAAGATAAATACCTTACTATAGCAAAAAGGACTTTAGGCACATGAACAATCTTCAAAGAAAGCAGGTAAAATGTTTCCAAAATCCATCAAAGTATTAAACACAATCTCTTAGCTACTAGATTTCTTTGTTAGAAAAAATACCTTATTTAACACCTGACTCCCTTATATAGAGGATTCATTCATCAGCTAAGACACAGAGTTTGTTCCACTGGAAACAAATATTGATTTGGCAATTGCAGGTGTTGGGGAAAGGGAAAAGGACCCAAATGTCCTTTTACAGAAGAAAAAAAGATATTGTTCCTTTCTGTTTGTAGTGGAGAATCTGTGCTATGAAGAAGATGACAAGAACATAAACACGTGTGGTATGAAAAATAATAAAATGTAACACTTACTGTGTACCCTCCCTAAACACAACACAACTGATGGAGACTGCATGTCTCAGTGCTATGATGGAAAGGTTATACTTGGCCTCATATACTTAGTACTTGCACTTTTCATAAAGGACAGGTTAGTAAATAATGAACTCCTACAAGTACAAAGAGTAAAAAACACAGAATAAGACTAAAGAAAAGACAGAGACATAGGCAGAGAGAATGTAGAAAAAGAAATGCTAAGAAGCACTCATATTTGAAGTACCTCTTCGATCCTCAGTGATGAGGATCAAACACTGAACACATATTCACAAGCTGTAATTCTCTTACGAGATTATTCTCCATACATCCTTTCCTTTTGCTTTTTGTCTTGCACAAAAGGAAATAAAAGAGACCTTTAATGTCATTCCTAACTTCAGAGTCAACTATTCACATAAACATTTCTCTAGGACAAATTTCCAAATAAATCAAGAATACAATCCAAAACCACTGTCACATTACATTTGATTTACTGCACAGTTCTCTTCAAATGGAACAGGAATTTGCCCGTCTCCTGGGCTTGGGATCCTGTGCTTCCTGATCCTTCACACACACACAAAATGTGCACATTGTTTCAGAAAGTCTTCGGAGGCCAAGGCGGAAAACACTGTTGGAGAGGCTGTATATGACACAGTTACAAAAACTATTGCTTATAGCAAGCCAAGTGGTTAAGAAGGACAGTGTTGGATTGTCCAAGACACGAGAACTTTCTAGAAGAAAGTAAATAATATACGGAAGCCATAGCATGTAAAATACACTGGTTATCCTAAATAAAACCATGGCATAGCGACGATCAGGGCTGTGTCCTGCCTCTCTAGAGGCGTCTACCTCATGGCTAGGGAAACGGGCCCTCCGGTCGTTTATCTCTTTGGTGTGCTGCCGGCAAATTTTGAAAATGTGAAAGTAAGTGAAGCAGACAACCAAGGCAGCAGGAGCATAAAGTAAACAAACAATAAAGCATGTAAAATAGGCACTGGTGAGCCAAGATGTGGCACACCATTCAAAAATGTCGCCGTGGTAACCAGGTTTGCCCCAGCCAAAAAAAGAAGGCAAAAAAATTAGGCAGGAGTAAATCCAAATCATAATAATGCAAATTCTCAGGCGACAAGGGGTGACCAGTTGATTGTAGGAAAGAGGCTTGGTTATTGCAAGATAGCGATCCACACTGATGCAAGCAAGACAGGCCATAGAAACACTTTTTAGAACTGAGATAATATATCCAAACACCTGGCAAGTCAACGACTCGTGGACACCTGTAGAGTAATGCAGAAGAGACAGAGTAGGAACCAAGCAGGTAACTCCAACGAAGAGGTCAGCATATGCCATTGTCTGTATGAAATAGCTGGTAGTATAATGATGTAACAGTGGAGCACAATGAAAGACAAAGATGACTGTTAAATTCCCAGCGATGATTAGAAATGTCAGCAAGACAATGACAACTGTCTCAAAGATGCAAACATCCTCCACACTGTAGTGACCAAATCCAAGTGGGCAGGAATGATGCTCGGACATATTCACAATGCTACTGCTCATGTTCAGGATCCTCCATTCAGTCCACTTGGATTCATTCATGGCTTGGAATTAGGAAAATTTGTAGCTTTGGCTGCAGCAAGCAGGTGCCCGTGCCAGACACTCTGCAAATCAGTGTCTGAGAACCTGCTTCAGTAGAAAGTGCCAATGCCTGTATTATAGCTGAGCATCTCACAGTGTGCTCAGGTCTCTTCATCAGCCTTAGTTCACCAGTGACACATCTCAGCTTTGGGGGATAAAGAAGGAGGAGGATGAGCTAGAAAGGTGAAAAGAGGTCTCTGGTTAGCTCCTTCCGGTGCTTTCAAGCAACTTTTGCACATACAGGCACTTCTAGAGAAACTGGATTTATTAGCTAGTGCTATGAAAAATAAATCTGTTAAAAAAATTAAAAAAAAAAAGAAAACACATTGTCAAGGGAAGAAATGTTTCTCTCAAGATACAGTTTTTTAGAGATCAGCTAGAAAGAAAAATAAAAGAAACAGTCTTAGACTGCCTAAGGTCTTCTGCTTCAACTGTGATGAACTATGATAAAATATGTATTCATATTTTAGAATTTAAATAATTAAGATCTTAGTTTTAGATGAAAAGTCAAGAAAAAGTTCACATGACAAAAAGTGTTCTTGGCCTCAGTTCACATCTGATACTGATGGAAAGACTTTAGGAACCATTTTTCTTTCATTTTTTAAAAGGTAAGAACAATAATTCTGTAAAGGCTAATTACAAAAGAATCATTTGTATGGACACAATGAGGTACACAGGGATAAAAATCAGGTTCCAGATTGCTATATAATGCTTATGAAAATAAAAGATAATTTCCAGAAAAGAAGATATTACACAATGAGTTAGTGTAACAACACCTAAAACTAAAAGCAGAATAAATGTCTAAAGTCCTAATTCTCTATTCATTCTTTGAACATTTATATGAAATTATCTTTAGACTACCTCAGTTGCTGATATGCTGACAGCAATGCAATTTATATCTCTTCTGTTTCAAAATAAAATCTTTGTTATTAACTTCAGCTTCTATAACTAAAAATAACTTTCATTATTTGGTAGGATACGTCCTTGTAAAGAAGCATAATAAAACACACAGCTCGAAGTAATTCCTCACATATTCAACAATACACATATATCATAAATGTAGATGAAATTTAGACAGTAATAGAAATGTCCCTGTACACTGAGCACATTTCACTAAAGATGCTGCTAGTATCTGTTAATTAAGTCTTTCTAGTAGGTTTCATATTCCAATTTGTTACAGCTTTCCTATTTCCATTAGATGATTAACACATTAAATCATTACTTCAACTAAATATTTGAAAGTAGAAATTTACCTTGTTTTATTATATTTGCAGTTATTAGCAGCCATATGTTAAGAAAATGCCTCTTCTGTTTCTGTATTCTATTTTAAGCAAAAACTCAATTAAAGCAGGGCCATCAGGTAGGCTGGGAAATAGTCTTTGTTTTAAAATATCTCAACACATCAAGATGTGTTTAAATCCTGGGCTTTGACATACTGTGATTCTGGCAGGGCAGAATCCATCCAAAAGGCTTCCAAGGTCATTCTGGCACCGGGTTAACATTTGCCAAAGTCTTTCCCCCAAGTACAAGCAATTCAAGGAGTCTCTTGTCCACTCTTTGTTGGCATAGTTTTTCAAGAAATAGCATGCACTAGAAATGAAAACATTTCCTTCAGGAACAATGAAGCAGATTAATAGAAAGCATTCTTCTCAAAGTTATTTTCTCGTGCAGCAACACATCGCTCAGGGAAGTCCTTTTATGTCAGCCACAGAATACTCCTCCTTGGACATGCTGAGTTTCACTTATCACAAAATAGTTCTCTTGTTACAGGAATAAGGTAATGGTTCTCATGCGAATTCACTCATATCAGCTGTGAAGCGGGGCTGCTTGATTCAGAAGTCCAATTTACTGTGATGCAGTTATCAAGATGCTGCCGGGAGAGTCTTTACAGTTTCTCAGTCTCGCTGCTTCCACCTGAGCCAGAGTCTGCTCCTCCTCCTCCTCATCCAGAGCTGATGCAGAAGAACTCACCATCAGAAAGGTGACTCGGTCCTCCTGCCCCAATCAGCACAGCCAATGGCTACTGCAGCTGAAACTGTCACTAGGTAACAGTTGCCAGGCACATGCAGGCTTATAGACTTAGTCTGTGAGCGCCAATCAAGATTGACAAAGAAGACAATGAAACTGACCAATCCTTTTAAGATGTAAACAGCATTTAATGGCTTCTGAAGGTATTCTTTTTACAGCATTTGTAGAAATTATTTCTTATGTATAGTGCTAGGGAAACAAAACTGGCATATACTTTTAAACCTTGTAGAGAAAGTACCACAAGGTACTATGACACTAAAAAGTCAGCAGTAATCTAATACTCTTTGGTTGAAAAAAAAACTTATGAATTATTAAAAATCATTTAAGTCCTCATGAACTAAATTAATACAACTACTTCTTTTTACTATAAAGTAAATGATCATATTTTAAATAAAAATTAAAAGTCATTTACTCATCTCTCCAATACATGCCCCCCACACATGAATATGTTGAATTTGGTAACGACCTGCACAACAAAACACCAGGAAAGAACCATGACAGTGAAACCTGCCTGGAGAAATACCTGGGTCAATATGATCTAAGAGGGACAAGGGACATCAGAATAAATAGAAGCACTTAGTCCATGGTTATCTGTCTATATCAAATATGTCAAGAGGTAAAGAAATTAATATCCCACAGTACTGGAGCTACATATATTGCATATATAACTTAGCAGAAGCAAAAAATTGCTCAAGTATTTGGTGTATATTAAAACATTTGTATCTAGGTTTACTTACTACATGCAGTCATTCATTTATTTTAGACTTATTTCTCATGCTTTATTACATCAAAAAACCCTACCAGAACAAAATTTACAATTGTCACAGGATTAAAGCAAATTAGGAAAATAAAGATGCAATGGAAAGTAATACATATTGAAAACATGCCCTATATGCCAGAAAATATGCTATGTGCTTTTATACTTTTTTCTTCATAAAATTCTTAAATCTCAGACCTGAAATGGCTCAGCAGATAAAAGACATTTGTGACCAACAACCCTGACAACCCAAGTTTAATCAACACCTATGACACTGAGGAAGGACAGAAGAGAAATTCACAAGTTTTCCTCTGGTTCTCCCATGAGCACAAGTATACCCACATACACTCTAGCTGGATCTCCTGCCCTCTCCAGCCTTCCTTCCCCTTTCTCTCCTTTGTTGTGGGAACTCCTTCAGCCAGTAGCTTTTAAGATACTGGCCCACTTTGGGCATGGTCTCATGTACTATAAGTGCAGATGAAGTGTGAGGCCACTTTTTCCTGTTGAATTTGGTTCCAGATCCCAGTGCATACAGAGGACTGCAGATGGATACTCTTACTGTGAGTTTATCTTCAAATAAATACACTTTTGTTATACTCCATCCTGGGCGATTGTGGGACTTTCATGCTACTACACTCCTTCCCCCTTTGCCTCGATCCCTTCTTTCTTTCTCTCCCTCATTCTCCCTCTTTTAATAAACAAATATATATAACAAAATATTTTTAAAGCTCAGATCTCTATGTAATCAGTATAGTAACTACTTCCCAAATAAACAAACTGGGGATTACTAAAGGAAAACATGGTTTGACTACAACTACAGAGGTAAGAAACTGGGACTAAAAATTGTCAAAACTGTCATTCCTAACACCGAACCACTAAATCCCATTCTCTTCTTTCTTCTAATGTCTGTCATTTAGAAAATCTCTTCATGTTTTATAAAAAAATGGCTTAAAAAGTATAGAAAGCCTATTCTGTCCCCCATGTTAAACTGTTTTTAGTTTTTGTTTGTTTTGGGGGTTTTTTTAGAAGACCGTGTTATTTTTAATATCTTCAGGGGTGGTCAAATACAGAAAGATAAGTACACCTCTCAACAGAAATATTTATGAGACAAATTAGAAAAGTAAATCTTAGAATAAATACACTCAGTTTTGTAAAGTTAATATTTAAGTACATTGCAAGTTGCAATGTATTTTTTTACAGAGAAATATTGGATTTACACAGATACCTAAAACCATTTAAACAAGGTAGCATATCCATTCCACACTAAGAAAAGTAAAATATTAAGCTTTACTACAAAACAATTTTAAAAGGCCAAGTGCTAGGGGCTAGAGAGATACCTCAGCAATTAAGGGAGCTTATGGCTCTTGCAGAAGACCTGGCTTTGGCTCCCAGCACCCACGTGGCAGTTTGCGACCACCACAAATTCAAACTCTGATTCTGGGAGATTTGATGGCATCTTTTGATCTGGACAGATTCCTGAATACACAAGTGCAAACTGCATACACTAAAGCACATATACATAAAATTAAATTAGTAAATCTAAAAGCTGTTTTTTAAAAAATAAGTGATCTTACTTAATATTATTAATACTCAAGTTAACAAAATGTAAATCTTTTTTTAAAAGACACATTTCAAAATAGTTTTAAATTATAGTATCCCTAAAATTATGGAAATGGTGAGCAAAGGTGCAAGCTTTAATCCCAGCACTCTGAAGGCAGAAGCAGACGGATCTCCGTGAGTTCGAGGCCAGCCTGGTCTACAAGAGCTAGTTCCAAGACAGCTAGGGCTGTTAAACAGAGAAATCCTGTCTTAAAAAAAAAAGAAAAAGAAAAAGAAAAAAGAAAACAAACAAACAAAAAATCTTTTATACAAATTAAAGTGCTAGATTGCTTTAGTTTCATATATCTCCAAAACATAACATTAGGAAGGATTTTATTCTAAAAGTATTGTAAGCAATCCAGTTGCATAGGCTTCCAAGATAAAAGGTCATGGTGGGAAAGAGAGTTCAGAAAGCAGTGCTTTTCACCCACTAAGCCTCCATCCTTCCTTCAACTAACTTAAAAAAAAGTGTTAGAAGTTCTAGTAAGGCATACTCTCCTTTATAATAACTGACTCACTGGCCCCTGAATTTTTTTGTATCATTTTTTTCTGGTGTGGCAATTACAGGAAATAATTTAGAATGTGGAGCTTCAATAACAAAAGAGCAGTTACATATAATTACATAGCACATCACATATGCCATTTTTTCTTTTTAATTCAAGAGCCAGTCTTCTCATTTTAGAGGTCTGGTGTCCCTGCTATTCTTCATCATCACTACTTCCCTCTCCTTTCAATTGACAAGTGCTAACCAGGAAACATCTCAGAAATATCTTTAGTTAAGCTTACTTTATAATGACTTCCTAAAAGCCCAAACTAGTTTATTAGAAGAAACACCATTTAGTATTTACATATTATTTAGCATATCTTATGTTGTTTTATATATGTTGTTTCATTATTAAAAATCCAAACAATGTCCTAGACAGCAAAGTAACTGTGATAGTTTGAATGAGAATAGTCCCCATAAACTCATATATTTGAATACTTGATCAACAGTTGGTGGAACTGTTTAGGAATAGTTAGGAGGTGTGGTCTTGTTGGAAGAGGTGTGTCACTGGAGCCAGGCTTTGATGTTTCAAAAGCCCACCCGGCTCCCAGTTAGCTCTCTTTGTCTTGTAACTGTAGATCAAGATGCAAACTCTCAGTTACTGATCTATTACCATGTCTGCCTACCTGCTTCCATGCTCCTCACCATGATGGTCATGGACTCATTCTCTGAAACTACCTCCACCCCATTCTTTCTTCTATAGTTGCTTTGGTCACAGTGTCTTATCACAGCAAGAGAAATATAACAGTAAAGGCAGAAATTAGCTATTAATGCCAAGTAGGATAAATAACAAACGGTGACTTCCAAAGAACCACATGAGCAGTACAGTAACATTACAAAGAACTGGAGAAGATAAATTAAATGTCATCTCTTAAGATATTTTAAAGGAAGCAAATAGTGTGTGGATTCAGACTTTAGTTCCTCAACTATTCCATCTCTCTGTCTCCACTGTCATGACCTTAGGAAAGCCAGCATCACTTTTAAATTAGACGATTGCAGTGTATTCCAATCTGGTCTGTGTTGATCGTGGCTTCTCTTCAATCTGTTATGCACAAAAATGAGTATCTTTTCCAAAATTCAAACAAAACATGGCACTTCCTTCCTTAAAATGCTTTAGTTTAATCTGCATTTTATAAAAGGTCCTATAAAATCTGGTCTCCATTTAACTGCCTAATCTCATTTTCCTTGTAAATTATCCAGGTTACACAAACTCCCCACACCTTGCCACAATACATCCCAACCCCACATAAACTCACTGTGTTCCCTTATGCGTCAGAGTACTCACACCAGTCGCTCAATGTCTGATCATTTCCCTCATTCAGTCTTTTCACCTTACTCCAAGAACTTCTTCCCCAAGGAAACCTCTGAGTTCCCACAGAGTACCAGATTCTATACTTACCATCATCTGTAATTATTTGTTTTATTCATTTTTTTTCTTGACCAAGCTTAAGCCGCATAGGGGGAGCAAATATTTGCTTTGTTCATCATATCTAAAGTGCTGGTATTAGACTGCTGGGCATTGGATAGCAGTTTAACAAACATATGTCTAACATCATTAACTTTTATGTGAGACAATTAGTACAACAGAAAAACACAGTTTCTGTAAGATGAAAATAAATCCATTTCATTACAATCCCTTGTATAAACAAAGACTTGTAGGAAGAAGAAATATGACCAAATTGCAACAGAGAAAAGTTGATCTATTCATATATTCAAATACTAGATAAGTGTTAGTAATTTATACATCTATTTAAATCCAACTCTATAACAAAGTTTGAGAAAAATCATTAAAATTTGACCTTTAGACCTGGAAAATAAGGGAGATTGAGGTGACCTTTAAGGACAAACACTAGTGATATTGGAATGATAGAACCATTCTGTGCTTTGACTGGTGCAGCTGGTACCATTGTGGGTGTGATATTGTACTACAGTTCTGTGACACGCTATCATCAGGGAAATAAAGGAAAAAATGCCTGTAAGCCTACCTGTTGTTACTGACATATACATCACAATCCACAACAAACACCAAATAAAAGTACAATTAAATGCAAAAAGTTAAAAATACAACAAAAAGCTTACATTTAAAGAGTTTAAATTCTAAGAGCTAGAGACAATATTCAGTGGTTAAGAGCACTTACAACTTTTGCAGAGGAATGGGGTTCCATACTCAGCACCAAATGGCCGGTTAGAACCATATGTAACCCCAGTTCCAATGGATCAGACATCCTCCTCTGTGCTCCATAACACCAGGTATATGTGCGTGTGTATGTATACACACGCACATATACACACACACATACATACACACACATATACACACACATACACACACATACACACACATATACACACACAT
>LOJH01046501.1:0-14417 GCA_001685095.1 Ellobius talpinus
GAAAGACAAACCAAATAAAGCGTGGCTAGGAACTCATTGATCGAGGAGAAGGCTTAGTCAGACAGCCTTAGTTGTCCTACTTGCCAGGGATCCACAGGGGGCATCGCTCCGGGAAGCTCTAGCCCCTCACCTATCATCGACTCCCACCATAGAGACATTCTGTCACACAGGTGCCATCGTAGGCATGGCAACTTAGTAGATTAGTCTTGAAAAATATTGTTTTTTGGAAATAACAATATCAAATAACAAGTCAGCTGTACACATATGACCCAAACCCACGTGTGCTACACAAAATTACACAAAAATAAAAGTGATAAAAATAAATCCTTTTAAAAAGTGTTCCAAACTGTATATAGTAATTTTTAGAAATAAATCATAATATTCAATCCTTCTAAACCTCATAAAAATCAGATGATCCTCACAACACTTAATTTGTTAAATTTTGAGTAGTTACTAAAAGGAACAAATTAGAAATCTAATATTCACTCTTCCTCAAATATGACTTCAATATATCTCTTACTGTATTTTCAATCTTAATTTGCATATGACTTTATGACTATATGTTACACTAAATTAATCTCTTATGTTTAAAAATGTAACTTTTGACTTGAAGCACCCACGTGGGAAATAATTGAGCAATGGAGTCACTATGAAGTTTTAATCTGTTTCCAATTCTTTTCATGTTTTCAAACTTCTCTTTTATATTCTGCCAATTTTTTTCACTTTAACTGAGAAACTACTTGACACTGGGATTAAACTGCTGTATTTGCTTTAGAAAAGGTTTTGGAGAAAAGCTGCAGCCACCAATCATATTTCTAGTCACATATTTAAAAGAAAAAAATCATAATCGTGCTTTACATGCTCTCCACACCATGGCCCTAGAGTATTTCATTTTTACTGAAATATATTTTCTTAAGAATAGGAGGAACGCTTTGATAAAGAAGATGTGATTTTATTTTTTTTCAAGAATCCACAGACCAGTGAAGAATAGAATGTGTTTTAAATCCTTTACCTATGCAAACATTGAACATTATAGGAAAACAAAGAACAAGAGATATAATCCTAATGACGTGATTTACTCTTTAGCCCATGTTACAATCAACAGCACCATGTATTTTCTACACAAATTGCCATGCAATAGCAGAAACTAAATCAAGAAAATATTTTAAAACTTCTAATAAACATAAATACAGCAGGAAAATACTCTATAATATTTTAACTTTTGTAATATGTATAATTAAAATAATCCTATTTTACTTTTGTAAGGCAGTGGAGAGTTCTGCATTTCCTAGATGAATGACAACTTGCAAGAAAAACAATGCTTGTCACCTGCATCAAAGCCAAACAGTCTTATGAAGCCTATTTGCCACATACTGGCACAGATCTTGACTAGGAAACATTTTTCATTATCTAGGCTGATGGTAATGGAACAAGTCAATTTAACACTTTGACCATGAAAAAAAATCTCACTAGTTGATCATACTGTGATAAAAATAAGAAGTTTATAGTTGATACTCTTTTGACAAAAATCAGCTGATCTCATACAGTGACTGGTATCTTATGTTTAAATATTTCCTGTTTCCATTATTCCAACTGTCATGCTATACAAACAAGAAACCAGATAACTAATATTCAGAAGAATATTGAAGACAATAATTGTATATTCAAGAACACAAATACATAAATGTAATATTTGTCTAAAATCTAGATGTTTATCAATTTTCCATAAAATATTTTAAGCAGTTTTTCAGAAGTGACTACTGAATACTGTTTTAGGTATAATTCTGTGATATATGAATAATGTCATTCGTTCCTAGTTGCTAAATTGTGAGTTCATTCTAAAGGAAAATGTCTTGCCTCACAACTAAGTTTAAAGGGCTTCAAAAAGATTTTGGAGTTTTTATTTCATCTATGATATTCTATTTGGCAAAAGGATAGCTGAACAGCTAAAGACACAATATTAAGGATCAATTTAAAAGCTTGTGGTGATCTCATTCATATTGTTGTTTTATACATTTGTTTATATTTAAAGTCTATTGCAAATAAACATTATTCTTAAGATTTCAATACCTCTTAAAGTAGTTGAATTTGGGTATCCATTATCTACTATGCTCTTTGTTGCTAAGGCTGTTTTTTTGTATGAAATAAAATAGCACTGAAATGTTATAGCTTGTAATAAAAGAGAACTTATGACTACTGAACAGAAAAATGACTTACCATGATTGCAAAGCAATCTCTGTGCGTAGATGGAGATTGTTCATTCTTTTCTTTGCTGCCCAAACCCAAATAATCACACAGAAACGATTTTAATTACAACACTGCTTGCCCTATTAGCTCAGACTTCTGATTAACTATCCCTTACATCTTTAAACAACCCATTTCTATTATTCTGTGTATGGCCACAAGGCTGTGGCTTGCCAGTAAGGTTCCAGCATCTTTGTCTTTCCTTAGCTACAAGATGTCTCCTTGACTCCACCTACTCCCTCTATACCTCTAGTCAGATTTCCCACCTGGCTTTATTCTGCCCTAGGCCAAAATAGTTTTTATTATTCACCAGTGGTAATAAAACATATTCACAACATACACAGGGGAATCCGACATCATCTGTGTGTCCTGCATTTCAGCCTATCTCTTCACAAAGACACTGATGGCTTTTTCCCCCCAATAGCTCAAGGAGTGATTCCAAGAATTGACAAATGCAGTCGTGTGAACTCCAAAGCTTCTGCAAATCAGAGCGAATAATTAATAAAGAAATAGTCTACAGAATGAGAAAACATTCCAAAAGAAGACTAATGTCTGTGATATATAGGGACTTAAAAATATGTGTGTATGTGTGTGTGTCTGTGTTTGCATATGTATATGTATATATACATATACACATATAATCATCATCATTTATGCCCCAGCAATGCTTAAGCATGCATGGGCAGCCCATTTATGTTGATTTTCCAATTGTTTCTGTCCTGGACAGTCCAAATGTTTGTGTTATTGTTTTACCCAAGATTCCAAGGTTCCACAGTCTTCCTTTATGCTGTCTATCCAGCCCTTTTGGGGCCTTTCTCTTCACCTTATTCTGTGCACTCCTCCAAGCAGTGTTATCTTCAGATATCTGCCTTCGTTCGTTCTCAAACATGGCAGAAGACTCTTAAGCACCATTGCTGTATCCTTTGTTTTACTTCATTCTGTAGATGAAGATGTTTCCTAACGTCATCATTGCACAGCCCGTCTCTTCGTGTGATGCCTAGAGTCCTCCTGAGACACGCCACCTCGCCTAGAGTCCTCTGGAGACATGCCACCTCGCCTAGAGTCCTCCTGAGACACGCCATCTCGCCTAGAGTCCCCCAGAGACATGCCATCTCCAACATATTCAGCCGCTGTTCTGAGGAGCGTTTTACCGTGCAGGTTTCAGAGTTGTAAAGTTTTGAGGCAGCTCAAAACAGTTTGGTGAATCATTTGTTTTTAACCCAGATCAAAAGACAGTTTCAAATGTTTGAGAAATTACCACATTGGCCTTGGAAAGCATTTAGCATTTATATGGTCTTATTCCCTGATGGAGTAACAATAATGGATGAAGGATTTACTCTTAGCTTCCTTCTTGTAGTTTTAGGTCAGGGCTGAATTTATGCAAATCTACTAAAATTAGACTAGTGCCTAAGAAAGAGAAAACATACACATTTTATTATTATATTTTGCTTATTTTTTATGTATATAGAGTGTTCTGCCTGCAAATTGCTGGAAGGGCATAAGAGGGCACCAGAACTCATTTTAGATGGCTGCAAGCCACAATGTGGTTGCTGGGAAATGAATTAGGACCTCTCGAAGAGAAGTCAGTGCTCTTAACCACTGAGATATCTCTCCAGCTCAGAAACATACTCTTAAACTAACATGGTTTTTTATATGGTAGGCATTTCTACTGCAGTAAATTTCCTTAGCTCTAGAGAACAGAATTGATGCCTATTCTGAAACTTGACCTCCTCCTATTTCTTGTAGTCCTGTTAGTATCAACATTTTTTGAGCTTTAGAAAAAATACATATCAGATTTTGCTACAGCTCCTTTTTTTGTTAGAGTAGCTAAAGGACAAGTATTCTCAAGGCAAAATTCATACGAAGCCTGGGTGGTTAAGATCTGAAAACAACCCTTCAAGAATCTCCAGTGTTCCCACTGTCCTTCAAAAGAAACAGTTTTTTTCAAATGTTTGCAAGGTTATCTGTTTAAAAGACATCTTAAGTTTGTAGTCAATAGTCTGCCCACCAGACAGAAAATAGATTTCTTTGCCAAGAAAGCAAATGAAGATAATGTTTCCTTTCTGGGAAATGACAAGCAGTTGTTCTACTAGTTTATTTGTAAGATTTGGGGTGTCTAGCTGTTGATTATGCAGGCCTGATATAAGTTTGTGATGTGTGCAGCTTCCACCTAGGTCATTTCATATTATCCTTGTTGAATTTGAAGTCAATAAGAACAGACTGAGCAATTATTTCATGTTTTGTATAGTTCGCCTAGTAAATGCCTCTTATAGAATAAGGAATATTTATTTTTTCCCCAGTATTAAATGTCACAGCTCCATTGGTAACTTACAAGATGTACTTTTCTGAATGAGAAATATCTTCCATAGGACTAGGCATTTACAGTTGGACACTAATTGCTGGTATTATTTTGGAGTTTTTGGACCTTTCAGAAAGTAGACACTTGCTGGAGAAAGTATGTCATTAAGGTTCTGAGGTTTAATAGCCTTGTTCCACTTCTTGATCCCTCTCTCTGCTTCCCCTGTGGGGATAAAATGTGATTATACATCTCCCTTCACCTGTGATAGCCCCACCCAACTACTAACAACTCAAACCTTCTCCAACTCTGGGATAAAAAAAATCTCGTTCTTCCTTAATCTCAAGCCTTTTCATATCAAAGGAAGAACACAGTTCTTGTCATAAAATGTAGAATATTGAAGTTTACTTAAAGTACCTTGCCTTTTGAAAACAATTTCTCCAAAGTATGCTGATTTAAAACTTAAATAACTTGGTTTTCTATGTCAGACTTAAGCAGATAATAACCAGCAGTACCAGGGCTGCAGGAGAAGTAGTTTACTGATATAAAGTAGCATGGGATCCCTGAAAAAATATACATTATTACAAAATGTATGTCCAACCTAAAGCCTGTTTACTGGGTGATAAATTAACAGTCTTTGGGCGAATGTCTTTAAAACTTGATTTTTTTTAATAAAGTGTTGAAACATTCTGAGGGAGAGCTGTATATTATAATATAAAAGAACTTTGGATATAAATTTCTTATAAAAGCTATGACATAAATATCAACTTTTACAGTTTATAATGCTATATCTGCAGTAAATTAAAAACATGCCCAAGATTATATTACATATTTATAGTCATATAAACATAATTTATGCAAATATACACTATTCTTGATTATCTTTATCACAATTCATGTAAAAGTTTGATTATTTGAAAATATAATATGTACCAAGAAATTTAACTGGAGACAATTTTAATAAAACTGCATATATTTTATTGATGTGGGTTAAAAAGTCTAAGCAATTATGCATAAATTATAAGTTCTTAAACAGGATTAAAAACATATATTAAGCAACTATATTAAGCAAAAAATTGATTCAGAAAGGTTTCAAATTTATAATGCTGATTTCAGTGTGCAAAAACATGGGTATCTAGGAATACCATATCTCATCACAGAAAATTATAACATCTGACTTAATATATTCTGGTATATGAAGAAAGACAATATGATTTATTCATTTTTAAATTATATTCCAATAGGCCATATTATTTTAAATGCAAATTTACCATAATAAATACATTATGAACACACACAATTTATTTGTTTTATTGTTTCATTATTTTCTAATTATGTCTTTTTGTAAACTGTCAAGTTTCCCTTTCATCTTTAAGTCATCAGTTCAAGTATAAATGTCTGTTATAGCAGTGGGTCTTAATGCCCACCTCCCCTCTCCATTCCAGGATTTGTCTGGCTTAAACATATGCCAATTTTGTGCTTGGTATCTCAAATGTTGTGAACTCATATGTCCATCAGTCTGTTGTTTCCACAAAACAGTTTTCTTGCGGTCATATAGCACATAGGGCTCTTCCAAGTTTTCTGTTCCTTATCTTCAATGATCCCTGAATCTTGTATAAAGGAAATGTGGTGCAGATATGTCATTTAGACCTGAGCATTCTACGTCTCTTTCTCCAGTCCTTGAATAGTTATATTAATTGCCATCCTCTAAAAGAAAAAAAAATAGCTTCTCTGATGAAAATTGGCAGATGCACTGACCAATGGATCTATGGGTATAGTACTAGATCATTAAGGTCTGTTTAATACAATGACAATTGAGCAGAAAATATTTAAAAATAAGACATATGCCATGTCCATTGAAGCTTTATTCATGATAATCATAAACTGTAAACAACCTTTCTGTGAGATAATTCTCTTGTACACTATAGATATTTGTCACTAATATAGCATGGAATTAGTTTTACCAATGGCTAGTATGTGAAATATGATATAAAGTGAACAACAGAATATAAAGAAGTTGTGATTATTATATAGTAACTGAAGCATTGTTTAATATTATGTTCAGTGTCTGTCGTAAGTAAATTGTTTTCAAAAACAGCAATTGAAACAACAATGCACCTGGACCTGTTTCATACCCTACACTGCTTTCTATACCCTTTTGGTGGCCTTGTTTTTTTGTTTTATTTTTACTGTGTGGGCACTTCAGATCACTTTAAAAGTAAAGAGTTTTATTATCTAGTTGTCAAATCTTGAAAAGTAATTGGAAGTTTGTTGTGACTCTTGAGATGCCATCATGACCTGTTGAATAAACACAGTCTAAAGAGCCCAGGTACACTGTACATTTTACTTGTATCTAAAAGGAAAGATATATAAAAATAACTCTCCTTATTCTACCCTTAACCAAGGAATATGCGAATGCTTATTCTTTTTCTACAGTCTCTTCTCTTCCTTCACGTTGTATACTCGGCTTCACTTCTGATTCTCACATAAGTATCAATTGACAGAATTACAAGCAGAACTACGCTTAACCTGGGAGTATAATTTGGTCTTCATGATCATCACTTACTCTGAAAGCAAGTCATGTCTCTTCTTATGGATCCTTTGGTATAGTGCTTAAATCTTGTAAGATTCTTCAACTCAAATTAACAGTAATATTTATACACATCTAACTAGACTGAGGCAAGATTATACTGTTAGGAAATGTAAATAACTTATTGGTGGATATGTCTGATGACAACCTCAATTTGCCTTTTAAATCCAAACTTCTTGATATATCTTTTTTTATTATTTTTTCTCTAGAAAATCCCTGTGTTCAAATATCAAATATAGATGGGGTGATCTTCTAACTAGCCAAGGCTTTATGTGATAGAATGAAAGCATGCATAATAAATGGTTATAAGAACCAACTGAAACGTCATAGACACTTACCATGGGGAAGGACAAATGAAGAGAAAGAAGGCTGTGCGCAATGTAGAGATTAACTGGAGAAGTCTGGAATACAGAGTAAAGCAGGATTTGCAAGTGGTCCTCAATACAGGTGAAAGGCATAACCAGATCAGAGGGTAAAGGGACAAATGGAGCAACTCTCGGGGATTTCTATAAATGCTCACATGCTGATCTAACTGTTTTTAATTTCATCTTCCCTGGTTTTGACTGATCACAAATTCTTGCCAGATAAGGTAAAACACATAAAGATTTTAAATAGTCACACCCGAAATGGATTCATCAGTGTTTCTGTCTGAGAAATCGATTTCAATCACAATTCTGAAAGAAGTCTACAATACATCAATACTGGAAATAACTACAAGTTCGTATTCCGTTCTCTAAAACTTTGTAACAGTGACTTTCTTCCACTATAGCGTCAGTACCTGACAGTGTGTTTTGTCAGACATAAGGTGTGTTCACATTTCACTGCACTCCACAGTGACTCCAGAAGGCCAGTGACGCCCATGAATTTTTCAAGAAAGAGAGAAAATGAATCTAGTATGCTGAGCCAGATGTCTTGACACTATGCTCATTCTCTGTGGCATAAATATCTACATTGGCTTTAGTATGGAGGTGTTAATGCTTAAAAATTTTATTGGGTCACACTGAAATGACAGCATTGTTTGGGTTAGATTATTCTTAATCCCTTCTCTTGCTGTACATGCCTGTGACTGTCCAGAATTCTTTGTCTTAAACAATGAAGACAGAGCAAGTCATTGGAAGAAGTATTTCAGGATGTTACAACTTGTGCCACAAAGTGGAAGAGTTACAGTAACACATTGCTTAAAACAAGCAGACTGCTTAACTCTCTTCTTGAAATATAGTATCAAAAGTTTTGTTTGCATAAAATATGTATTTATTATATTTTATTATTTTATATGTATATAATAAAACTAAAGAAGACAAATTTGATTTTTATATTTACAAACTCCATATTTGAGCCATTAGATGCATGTCAATTTTTCGTTTGATAGCCTTTTTAAATATAAATAGTCAATATAAGCAATAATAAATTTTTGTAACACTCAAAAATCAGCCCGTGGAACTGGAAAGATGGATCAATGATTAAAAGCACTAACTGATTTTGCAGAGGACCTGAACTCAGTTGAGTTCAGCTATGTGACAGCTCACAACCATCTGTAACTCCAGTTCCAGATGACTGGACATCTATTTTGACTTCTGTGAACTCTTGTGTGAAGATGGTGCACATATACACAGAAATACACACACACATAAATTAACCTTTTAAAGGTCAGGTTATGAAGACTAAGGGCACCTGACATCCATCTTCTTCCTTCAAGAAGGTGAAAGATTTCATATAATGAAGTGGCTATTTAATTTTTTTTTTGCTATTTAAAAATTATAGTAGTTTCATATGAACTGAATAAACACACAGATTTAAAATATAATTATTTCACTTAAACAAATTTTGGTGTAATGTGGTAAGAAAGTGCTTTGTTTTGTTGTTGAAGATTGGATAACATTCGTTTGACTATTGTTGCCAGTCTAACTGCTAACATTGCCAGGAGCTCAGTACAGAAAACATGAGCAAAGAAAACCTCTGTTAAATCTGCTCGATAGATACTCAATGGTCAGCATGTACAACTTAGAAATGTTTTTCACACACACACACACACACACACAAACATACACACAGAGTAACCCATTGCTTAATTTGTGATTTCTATTATACTGTTACTAGTGTGATGGACCACAGCACTTAAATTAAGTACAGACATTTTATCACTGCAATTGAGGAGTAAGAAAATGGAAGCAATAACAATGAAATGTAGTTCAATTATAAAAATTCAATAGATTTTAAAATATATATGGCCAATGCTATCACTGAAAGGAACAATTTGAAATCTACAAAAGAATGCTTTATAGGTTAGGATCTTTTGCCAACTAAAATAACTATTACAATTGTGCAAATTTTAACATTATCAAGAAATTATCCAAACACTATATTGCATATTATACATTACAAATTACTTATATAATGATAGTTATGCTTAAAATTCTTGTAAATCAAATTTGAAATTGTTTTGAGAATTAGAGATTGGCATTATTTATCTCCTTGAGAATGTAAAAGAAAACTAATGTTCTGGCCTCCAGAATTGGCCACAGCTTCTACCCCACCACATCCTACCTGTTTTGTGAACTGACCTTGAGTGAACTCATGATTAGAATTATCCTTGACCCTGTTCACTTACCAAATCAGGTGGAAACACAGCCCTGAGTTTGGTTTGTATAGGGCTTGTTCTTGCTCACATCTCCTCTGGTTCAAGCCACAGTAGGGGAAGGACAACTTAGAATTCTAGATGCTAATAGAGGGATATCCCAGCATTCACACCCCCAGCTGTCAGCCTACAGACATATAGACAGACATATAGGCAAGGGATCTCATGCTAAAGCCTCCATTATAAGCTCACAGCAGATGCAAAAATGAACCATACCCAGGTAAATCAAACTATCCAAGCTTATGATGACATGAAAAGTAACAGTGAGATCACAATCTAATTTGACAATTGCTGCTTTTAGGCAGCTTGTCTGGAAAGGAACAATTTTCTGAACAATAAAATGTAGCACAAATAATAAAAATCCAGAGACAGATATTGGGGTTCAACTCGAAAACCAGAAAGCAAAACAGTCAAGCAACTAGAGAAGTCTTACCTATAACAAGGCTGGGAGACTGCAGACTTATCCTCTTTCTCCTCCCATTTTATATTTCCTCTAGTACTGGGATTTAAGGCATGTGACTCCCTAGTTCTAGGATTAAAGGTGTGAGCCACCACCACCTAGATTTTTTTTTTCTGCATTAATCTTGTGTAACCCAGTGTGGCTTTAAATTTACAGAGATCAGTCTTCCTCTGTCTCCCAAATCCTGTGATTAAAGGTGTGTGCCACCACTGCCTGACCTCTAGTGGCTTAGCTTTGCCCTTCTGAAATTCAGGGAAGTTTTACTTATTAAAACTTAAATAAAATACCACTGTGATAAAAGATGCAAACAGACAAAATGCATAATTAATATTGTTTTGATCTCAAGCTTGGCTATTATTTTACTGCTCTAGTTAAAATAATTTTTTCATATAAATAAATTTGCTTGTCTTCATATCTCTGTGCTATTGTTTCTACAGCAGTCATCTGTGAGTGGTTGGGTTGCTGCTGGTAGTGGGACCAGGACTTATCCTCATAGTATTGTCTTAGAAATGGGTGCATGAACTGGCTTTTTGCAGCATGTTACCTATCAGATGTCCAGGCTGATTCAGGGGGGGTGGGGATTGGTCTTGCCTCAACTTAGTATCCCAGACTTTGGTGACTCTCCAAGAAAGGCCTTAACACTCAGAGGAGTGGATGGNTGGGGGGAGGTGGGAGGTAGGATAATGGTGGGGGAGGAAACTTGGGTTGGAATGTAAAACTAAAAAAAAAAGTTTTTTAAATTATATTTTAAAAAGGAAAAAATCACTAAAGTTGTGTAAACAAAAAGTTGTCATTTGGAGTTTCTTCAATGACCTCTTGTTGCTTAATTTCAATTAATAAAATCTACATATATGACATTGACAATCTTCCTTGAACATCCTTCACAGTGAAACATTTAGTTCATTACTGAATTATCTCCAAGGATGAATTGCAGGAAATCTCAGAAACCCAAATAACTTGGCATTTATTCATAAAAGTACGGTGGCAAAATTTATTCATGGGTTTTATGTGATAGACTGTCTTACTGGACTCTGGAAGCATCAGCATTCTTCACTGTGTGGTGTGAAGAGTGTTGTGTGAACAAGATGGTAAGCACCCTGGAGCCGCACACTGCTCACGTGACTTCTCCTCAAAGAAAGTCTCATCCTCCCATTACACTGCAATTACAAAACAGAACATTTGGAACCAACTACTGTTTCAAGATGGTGAAGTGTGCTCACACGTTGGGTCAAGCCTTCTGAGGTGACGCACAAAGTTACTGCTTCTACACAGTGGCAGGCTGGTCACGCCCTCCCTTCATATCACACCTGATTGTCTTACCATAGTTTTCTGCAATTGCAAACTGAACAAATAGCTTGCATATTAAATCTTTTATCGAAGTTTACTCAAAGGGATCTGTATCTAGATGGTGACAAGGTCACTTTTATAATAAAGCATGGAAACCAGTCAGAGGACAGCATATGCCTCATTGGTGATAAGAAACTGGCTAGTAGGATATGCCAAACTGAAAGACCACAACTGCTCAGAGCCTCCCCAATGGAAAATGAAATGAGGATTTACATAATACCTCCAGCACGCAGAACACAGTCCAGCAGTAGGAATTACAGAAGTGTTGCAATCAGCTACATTTCATTACTGCCTTCATAATTTTGTAAAAAAAAAAAATAGCTGACTGAGTTCAACTGGTTTACAGCATACTACAGGCCAGAAATCTTTCTACGGAACAATTTAAAATGATTTTCTTTCTTATCTTTTCAAAGGAAATTTTGATTGTACCAAATAAAAACCTAAGTTTTGATTCTTTGATTCTCCTCCCCCCCACTTTCCCTCCATTCCTCCCTGGCCCCTCGTGTGTGTGTGTGTGTGTGTGTGTGTGTGTGTGTGTGTGTGTTTAGGTCAGAATTTCTAGCTACCATTTCTTTATTTATTGTTTGATTGTTTATTTAGCTTTTCTTATTTGTGAAGGCTGCCTGACCAGTATAGCCCCATGAATCCTCTGGTCTCTACCTCTATAGTGCTGGGTTTGTAAGAAAACAGCGTGAGTCTTACTTTGTTTTAAACACAATTTCTGGTAACTGAAATCATGCTTACATACCCAGAATTTTGCCAACTGAGCAATCTCTTTGGCCTAAGCCCCTTGTTAATAAACTTAAGAAGGTAAAAACACCAGACATTGCAATTTCACAACCTGCCCATATCTTAATTAGAAAACTTAAGTACTTTTT
Organism: Ellobius talpinus; assembly: GCA_001685095.1. Taxonomy (NCBI): domain Eukaryota; kingdom Metazoa; phylum Chordata; class Mammalia; order Rodentia; family Cricetidae; genus Ellobius; species Ellobius talpinus. The sequence continues at coordinate 12,451 of LOJH01046501.1, forward strand.
TAGAGCTTCCTGATAACTACATACAAAGGACAGATATGTACACTTTGGGCTCTTCTGAGCCATTTAAATGAGAAAAAAAGTGATTGCCTATCTTTTAGTATAGGGGAGAGAATTTCCAGCCCTTGGAGTTCCAGCATGGCCTGGTCTAGGAGTTGAGTCTGCTAACAATGCTGTTGCACTTAACTTTGCCTTTCTTTCTTTTTTTGTCTCCGTATCAATAACCAAGCAAAATCTAAGTGACCATTGTGACCCGAAAATGTGAAGAAAGGGATTCTTTTCTGACATATACAGAAACTGACTGAAATGCAAAGGCACAAGTTTGGAGGATACATCCAGGACTGTCCCTGAGAGTATTATACAATTAGAGAGAGGAATGTGACAATGTTGGTAACAGAGAATGTTTATAAGCGTTCTGATGAATCATCCTGGAAATCTCATCAACCACAAAAGCAACCAATACCCAGTTACTGTCTGCTTTTTGTTTGTTTGTTTGTTTTTGAGGGGAAGAAGGAGGAGAAACTGCAGTCAGGATATAATGCATGAGAAAAGAATAAAAGAAAAAAGATTTATTTATTTTCATTCTATGTATATGAGCGTTTGTGCCTTGTGTGTGCCTGTTGCCTGAATAAGGTTTTGTGTTTCCTAGTGTAACAATGAAGGCCTGGCTTGTTGGGGTTTTCTGTCCTGCCTGGTTCCCAAAGCTGTTTAGCCACAAAGAAAATAACACAGAGATCTCTATAAGTTATAAAGCTGATTGGCCCATTAGCTAAGGCTACTGATTAGCTCTTGTAGCTTATATTAACCCATATACTGATCTATTTTTGCAATATGGCTTGGTACCTTTTTTGGGGGGGGTAGATCACATCCTGCTGCTTTGGTGGTCTGGGCAGAAATGGGAGGAATCAACTTCCTCCTTCCCAGAATTCTCCTGTTCTNGCCTGGCCAATCAGCATTTATTTAAAACATGATTGACAGATTACAGACTTCTCCCCCACCTAGAGTCATTACAGAAAGCTGTGTGCTGCCATGTGGGGACACTAAACCTGTGCCATCTGAGGGAGCAGCAAGTACTCTTAATCACTGAGTCAAATTTTGCAGTCTCCAAACTGTTTATATAAAGAATTCCATATAGAATGTTTCGATCACGTTCACTGTTCCAACTCAACTCTTCCCCAGTAGCAGTTATCTAAACAACCTTTTGAAGAGGTTTTCTGTGTTATTTGCTGCCCTTGGTATCTGGTATCCTGGTATATCCTTTATGTGTCCTCCCCTTCACAATCTCAGTTTAAACCTTCTTTTATTATTTTCTATCTAACATTTTAGAACACTGTGTTCACTCTCTCTCATTTGATACTCCGACCACAGTTGTGTCGTAATTTCCTGACCTCAGAGGATATTCCAAATTAAACACACATATTTCAAGTTTCAAAGCTAATATATATACATGTGATGAAATATGTGGTATTTGTTTTTCTGCATCTGGATTCCTTAACCCAGAATGATTGCTTCCACTCTCATCCATTTACTTGTGAGTTTCAGAGTACAGTTTTCTTAATTCTGAATAAGATTCCTTTTGGGTAAACATACCTCATTTGCATTATCCACTCCTCAGTTCATGGACAACTTGTTTGTTTCCATTTCATGGCTAAGATGGATGGTGTTGAAGGTCCTTTTGGTTATGTGTTGCTTTTATTGGTTAATGAATAAAGAAACTGGCTTGGCTTGATAGGGTAGAACAGATCTAGGTGGGGAAAACTAAACAGAATGCTGGGAGAAAGGAGGTGGAGTGAGAAAGAAGCCATGTAGCCCCACTGGAGCCAGATGGAACTTTAGCTGGCAAGCCACAGCCATGTGGCAATACACAGATACACAGATTAGTTCAAATGGGTTAAATTAATATGTAAGTGTTAACAAATAAGAAACTAGAGCTAATGGGCCAAACAGTGATTTAATTAATACAGTTTCTG
>LOJH01046502.1:2843-13385 GCA_001685095.1 Ellobius talpinus
CTGTCCTGGATCTAGCTCCTGTAGACCAGGCTGGCCTTGAACTCACAGAGATCCTTCTGCCCCTACTTCCCAAGTGCTGGGATTAAAGTTGTGCGCCACCACTGCCTAGTGCGTACACACACACACACACACACACACACACACACATATTTCATTTAAGTCCAGTTTGAATTCTCCTAAATATCTCTAGCTCTCTTTTAAAGCTAAACAAAACATGTGGATAGCTTCACGTTTTGTGTATCCTTGTACAGTGGCCATGCTAATCCCTGTCATTCCAAGGTTAGTCTGTCTGCTGCTGAAGTGAACTTTTATTTTTTTTAATTAAAAGATTTAAATGTATATAAAGAGAACTGATGAAAGACATCAGGATGAAAATAACTGAAACTGTGGCAGTAGTTACATGGGTAGTGATACAAAAGAACAGCAGGCCGGCACTTTGAGGACCACTAGGTCTTAACTGGAGGGTGTTGAGTAGTGAGGTTTGCATGTCCTAAAGTTTTTTTTATAGACATCTGTATTTAACATCCCAGGAGCCGTCCTTCTATGGAGCTTGTGCTCTGGAAACCTCTCCCTGAACTCCTTTCTGAGAAGCCAAAGCCATCTTCTAACCCTAAGAACTACATAGGAGAGAGCCAGACGAAGCGTGCAGCTGCCAGCACTGCCTTTCCACAGAGAACTGAACTGCTGCTAGAACCTCGGCACACAGACACACGGCTTTACCACGGTCTGGAGACAGCTGCTAGCACAGAGGAGGAGATGGAGCTCTAGAGACCAGTTTCTGCTCCAACTTGGCAAGTTCTAGAAGGCTCCTGTGTTGAGTAATGAGCCTGCCTGTATAGTATAGGGACCTGAAAGTTTTATGAAATGGGTGTAATATCTCCACCTGTGATTTGAGGTGGGACTGTCATTGTGGGTAGCCATTTATTCAACTTTTTGCCAAGGAAGCTTATCTCAAGGGAAATAGTTTTCTAACAGGCTTATCTAAGAAATGTTACAGTCTCTTTAAAGACAACCATAGACACTGAATGTATTACAGTGACTTAAGTCATCTGTCACATTGTTGAAGCCATTCATTCTTAAGATGATTATAAAGAGGAATGCTCCCAATTGCCACTGTACCCTGACAGCAGAATATTGAGCTTGTAGTGGTAACTGTATGCTTGGGGAGCGGGAGGGGAAAAAGCAGTAGTTTGGGTCTCTTGCAAAGGACTTGAAGGCACAAGGAAACTTGTGTTGGTGGCAGGTCGGTATAGCTGTTATTACTCAAGCAGTAGCCCTTGGTATCCTCTAATGACTGATAAGCTCAGTTGCTCAGTAATGTTTACACCTCAGTTAACTTTAAGTCATTGATTAAAAGAGTGTGAGGTAACCCTTGTGTGACTCGCCGGTGAAAGAAGGGTCTTTTCATGAGGATGTGCAGTGACAGCTAAACCCAGGTTGGTAACTTCTAGAGTTTAGAAAGGGAAGTTTGCACTTGTATTAGCAAGTTGAGTTTTTTAAATGTTGGTTTTGAAACAGTGAATTAGCTGAGAATAAATGGGCAAGTGTCTTGGAGATTTAATAGCTCATTGTCCGATGCTTAAGCTATTGTACAGTAAGCCTAAAAGTTAGTAGAAGATGGCTTCCTGCCAGCAAGAAATCTTTACCCTCTGAGTACCCGAACCAGGCTCAAGGTGTTCTTTGGGAATAACCAGGGTTAAAGTTTTTAATTTCTCAGGAAGAGCTCTTCAGCATGGCAGGACATGTAATGAAGGCTTGGCAGCTCCTTCCATGCTGTAGAGCAGTCTGTGTAAGGTGGTGGCTCTTTTCCACAGCAGAACACCTCAGTTCAGTTTTCATTTTCTGGGGTTCTTCTCCCTTTGTAGGGGGAAGAAAAGAAAAAGATTTATGCCGAGTAGAGGTGAATTTTTAGAAACTAGCTTCCAGGCATTCTTGCAACCCATGCTGAAATCCCTCCTGTGGACGGCATAGAAGTCACAAGTCTGTCCAGTGGACTGTTTCTTTTGCCTATTCTTGCTCTCTCTCTTTCTGTCTGGATGTCAGGAAAAGGTGTAATGTTTAATATTTAAACAAAATACTTGTCTACACAATAAAATTACTCCAGCTTCAAACCAGTATTGAAACCAGTTGGAAACCAGCTAATTGTTTATTCACCTCAGACTCAGAGGTGAATGAAACTGTCTTCTGTTGAAATGTGCAAGTGTTTGGCTCATGTCATTTGAAAAACTCCTGACTTGTTTAATGGGACCAACTTGTAAAGTTTATAGCCTTAAAGAAATCTCTATGCTGAGACGTTTTAGTACAATTTAGAAGCATGCAGGGACTGCCCAGAGTTTGGAGTTAGCCAGTGTTAGAGTGGGAAGGAAGTGGCAGCTTCCAGAGGGCACAGTCACTAGGGCCACCTCTCATCAAAGGCCTGAAGCAGCTTTGATGCATTTGGTAACCACTGAAGAGAAGAGACCGCTTTTAACGAAGACACAAACAGAACTTTCCAGGAGTCCTTATCTGACATGACCCTTATTTCTGCAGGAAAGTGGTGTTTCATGCTCCTTTGTGGACTTTATCTTCTTGCACATGTTTGTACAAAAAATCTTCATCCTTGTGGTGCTGACTCATCTGACTGTCTCCACAGCCCCAATGCCTCTGCGTCCTGTTTTCTTTTCTAGCATAAGGCTTTGGCTTTGCCTTAAGGTTTTCCTAGGGAATTAACAGGTCTTTTCATCTTGTATAGTTTTTGAAGCATGGATCAAACGTTGGCTCCTGTATGCTAATGTGTGAAGGTCAGCAATTATCTAAAGCAGGTGAGCATCAATGAACAAATATGTGTTTCTCTGAGTTTGAGTCAGTTGTGTTGGGGTTTGTTTTGTTTCTTTTTGGATTCTTAGTTTGGGTTTTTGTTCTTAATATGAAGAAATAATGAGAATCCAGTTCTAATAATATAAATCATTCAAAAACTGCTCATTCTTGAAAAGATAAAATATAAAATTTAAAAACAAGTAGGACAGGACTTAGAATAAATAACTGCAGGGGGAACGTTAACCAGCAGGTTCATTTGCTACTCTGGATCTGGACCCTAACTTTAATAGTGATGAGTGGTACAATACTAAGAACATTCTGGAAGATGGTGTCAATTTTGCTTTAAAAATGAGACTCTGGTTTTTCTGTATGTTATTATTTTCAATAAAACTCAAGCGTTTTGAACTTTTTAAAGTATCTTTAATCCTGTACATAAGGAAATGAAATAAATTTTTTCTTGCTTTCCTTTAAATTTTAATTAAGGTAGCATTCCTATCAATGAAAAACTCACACTTGTCTTGAACTTGGATACTGTTGGGTTAAAAGTGAGCAGTTTCTAAAATAGACAGGCTGTTTTGCCTTTGTAAATACACCTGCAGCTTGCTTCTGCCTGAGCAGGTCACTGCTGGGGTCCTTGTGCTGCTGACCCTTGTGACTAATCCTTCAGTGTTCATATGTGAAGCTGAAGGGACTTGGAACCTTAGAGAACGGCTTGGCAGTCTGTGATGTTGGTGCATGTTGTTCCTTGGCTAAGAGCCGACAGTCACTGGGTGGCAGTATTGCCTGCATATTTGCAATTATTCTTTGATAACTGGATCTCTTACTGGTGAGGCAAGGAGTTTAGCTTTGGGTTGTAGTTGCAGAAAACAAGACGCTATTTTAATCAAACTTTGAAAACCACGGTAAAAGTTATCTAACATAACTGGTTGGAAACTAAGATTAGACTAGATGGTGACTGTTCAGTATCTAACCAGCTCAATGGGTCCAGGATTTGATACAAGATGAACAGACACTCAGGGAAGTGCAGGTTTGGGTGCATTGGTTTGGTTCTGTTAGTCCTCTAGTTCCTCATACTAGTAGTGGCATTTTAGAGATGCATTTTGAACAGTGCTGAAACTCAAACTCTTGCAAGATACTGATGTTGACTTTTCAGCATTGGTTTGGTAGGTAAGCCAGTCATCCTACTTCATGAATGACAGAAGTCAAAATGGTTGCTAGGGAAGGGAGAGTCGTTTTCTTCAGTGGTGTGGCACTGGTAAGTTGCCCATGTGACAGTAAACCATGCTCATACAAGCAACCTTAGTTAAACTCAGTGGGATATACTCATACAAGATAGAAGGGGGTGTTATTAGGAAGAGGGGGTCCAGTGGGAGAGAGATGAAGATAATGGGGCGAATATGATTAAAACACATAAATAGGAGATTGTCAAAGAATAAAAAATTTTAAGTCTCAAGGGTAAAACATGGGGTGATACAGTCCTCTAATCCCAGCATTTGGGGAGGTAGATGATGGAAGATCCCAGGAATAGAATCATTGTCTGCTCCATATTGAGTTTGAGCTCAGCCTGGGCTGCATGAGACCGTCTCGAACAAACAGGGTCTGGTGGGATGGGTCAGTCAGTAAAGTGCTTGGCTTGCAAGCAGGATAACCTGAGTTCAGATCCCTAATGCCCATTTTAAAGGGGTGAAAGGTGCGTATCTGTCATCCCAGCACTTGGGAAGGCAGACATAGGAGGATCCCTGAGGCTTGTTGGCCAACTAGTCTACCTGAATTTGTGAGCTCCAGGTTCAATTTGAGATCTTGTCTCAAGATGGATACTGATTGCACAAGATACGTGATGTTGACCTCTGACCCAACACCGTACCTTTGGGAATGTATACCTATATATGGACATGTATACAAAAACATAGATACCATCTCTAAAGTAAAGAGTAAAGATTGAGTTTCTTAAGTTTCTAGGAGACAAGAATTGAACTGGTACTTTGAAATACTCCTAGAATAAGCCATGTGTCTGCTGCTTTGCTCCATCTCATCTAATAGAAAAGCAAGGAAGCAGGTGCTTAGCTGTTTTGAGTCCCAGGGATTTTACCTGCAGCCATCGCTTGCACCTTTGGTATGAAATTTGGAGTAACACTACATTTTAATAGAGTATTTGGTTTCACAGAAAAATGATAATTTTTAGATCTAGTCAGTTTGGTGTTTCATTATGAACATGTACTTGAAAACAGGTGTTTCTCAAAGCTACTCATCATGTCATTTTTGGCCATCTGTGCAGGAAATGAAACCATGAAATCTCTGTTCTATTCTCTCCTGTTGGCATAGCAGCAGCTTCTTCGATGTGATGCCATTAAATGTAAATGACTTGAGTCTTAACCTACAAATACTTGTGCTCCAGTGTGTAGAAGCAAACATATCTGCCTGTATAAACCTTAAATAGATTCTTAGTCCTCAAGTATTCCATTTTCAGTCACGGGGCAACTGCAGGCAGTCCTTATGTTCATAACACTAGCACTCAGCCTAAGTGAACCTGCTTTGCTGAGCACTAGATTGGGCTGTGACGGGCTTATCAGCCAAGTCCCATCCAGACCCCATTTGACCCCGCTGACTGAACTGTCAGAATTCCTCCTTCTATTTGTAAGTTTACTCTGATCACCCAAAGTAACCTTAATAGGGAAGATGTATTTACTAAATGGGGGTGAAATGAAGTTCTTTGCCATCTTGTTAGACTCTCCAGGACAGAATGCACAGTAAAGGGTAATGTCATTATCTCTGGAATTTGGTAGCTGATTTACATCTATCCCCAGGCCTTTTCTTCCTGAATAGATTTGCTCATTTGTTTTGGTGCTGAGGATGGAACCAAGGCTTTGTGCATGTTATACAAGCACTATACTGAGCTAAACCCCCAGCCCAGTCTTGTGAAATAAGCCCCTATACTAAGATTCCATGAGGGATTGAAACCTTTCAAAATGGATCATCATGAGATACACTGAACTTCCTAGTGCATAGAATGACACCTGTCAGCTGTGAAGTGCACATAACTCAAATCTTGTTCAGTCTTTAGAGTGACACTTCCCTCTTTCCAAGTTGTAATTATCTGTCCCCCTGGGTTACTCAGGTGAAGTGTCAAGAGTTGACATCAGGGAATCTGGTACTCCCTGATGATAGCATTTCTTGATTATTTGATGCCCAAACAGTAGTTAAGGAGGTTGGGCTCTAGCTCAGTGGTATAACACTTGCCTAGGAGGTAGAGATCTTAATAACCCAGTACACTACCTACCGATCTACCACCAAGGGGGTGTGGAGGGTGAGGACCAGAAACAGTGGCTAGGGTTCTGTCTCTGCCACTTAGTAGCTGTGATAGTGATCAACTGGTCTGAAGAAACTGTCTCAAAATAAGAGATACTTAATGACAGTCAGGAGTTGAAGCAGGTGGTAAGCAAAGTGGAAATGCTTTCAGTGACTGAAATGCTGTGCTCACTTCAGCTGGATAAGTGACTCTCCCCTAGCAAACAATAAAGAGAAAATATGGTAGCCCTAGAAATCACAGAACAAGGATGCTGCATTATTTTAATTGCACGGGTAGTTTTAAATAAATGGAGAAAGCACCTTCCAGAAGCTACACTAGCAGGAAGATTCCATCAAGCATTTACATAGTAAATTTCTATAACGTTACAAAGATTCTTGATCTTCACTTGAACTGTACATAAGGAAAAACAAGCCCCCACAGGTTGGTGTTTGTCTGCTTGTAGAAGTACACTAAAGAAACCTGGGAAGCCGAGAGTGGGGAAGAGAAATGGTCAAAGGACATGTCACAAAACAGGTGTGGAGGTATACACCTGTGTAAGCCCAGCACTTGGGAGGTGGGGGCAGGAGGGTCAAGAATTCCAGCCTAGCCTCAGCTTCATAGTTTGAAGCCAGCCTGGAAAATAACTGTCAAATGACCCTCCTTTTACTGTGAGGCAAAACTACCACCTTTAAGATAAAACAAGAATCTCAAAAGCTGTAGTTCTGAATTACAATATTTTTGAATACCTTAGACAGCTGGGTGTTGAAATACAATACTTAGATGTCATCTGTGAAATTTTAAAAGAATAATTTTTTTTCTGCTATCCCCTAGGCAGTGTAATGATCAAGGGAAGGGGCACAGTGTTGGGTTGCTCTTTAGACACTAATTAGCTGGGGAAAGAGTTCATTGGCAAAAGTGTCCTCCCAAGAATGGTCTGTACCAAGTGGAGAAGACATGTCACTGAAGGGAGAAGGGGAGCCCTCATATCCACAGTCACTGTAAGCATCCAGCAGGCAGGAAGATGGTTTCAGAGAGTGACTGGATGAAAGCAGGTTTGAGATGCCCAGCTCTGGAATGAAGTCTTCTTCCAAAGGTTCTTTCTTCACTGATACAATGAATTCAGGGTGATCCTCCTCTGAAGAGCTGGGAGGTGCTTCCTCTATTTTCACTACCACATTAGTTTGGCTCTCTGTCTCAGAGGGGATCTCTAAGACTAGAGGCTTGGTGTATACGTGGTCAAAACGAATGAGTTCATTAATGGCTTCCAGCTTGGCTGATGAGGTCCCCACTGACAGAGAAAGGGAGGCTGGTAAGGAACTAGGTCCTTCTGGGTAGACCTCTGGGAGTTCCTCCAGATTGGCAGACTCCGGGGTTGGACACTTGAAAAACATGACAGGGTCCAGCTTGTCCAGAATGCCCAAAAGGATATCAGACTGCAAGGGGTAAAACAAGAGCTCACTATTAGAATGACTGTGACAGTCTACCGGGATCACTTAGTACCGAGTTCCACAATGTCAATTAGGCCTATGCTCTCAGATCACACAGGACCCTACCACCACCACCAGAACAGCTTCTCCCCACTTCATGACCTAAACTATTGGAGATTAGGAAAGTGGCTGATGCTCACCCCCTAACTCTATACCAACACTAATTTCTCTTTCTCCATTTGCCTCTCCAGGCAAGTCACACATATAGATACTACAGAATGAGCCAATCTCATATAGCACTGTAGTAAGGCAGAATGAGCTTTACCTCTGAGTCTGAAGAGTCAGCAGTGTCAGAATCCATGGGAAGATGTTCTGGGGAGGTGACAACTGGGCCTGCACCTGCTGCAGAGGTGCACGTAGTCTGAGTGCTGCGGACTCAGCAGACCCGGCCACCGGCCTTACTCCATTTCCCTGGAAGGAAAGACCAAAGTGAGGAAATGCACACCAGGCAACTATGAGTCCTGCTCTTCAAAACACTTTCTAGAAAGGATCTGGGAGGTGGTCAGAGCATAAGCCTGTTTGCTGTGCAAACATGTAGACCAGAGATCAGCACCAGTGTAAGTGGAGCATGACAGTTGTGCCTATAACCCCTATACAAGAGGACCACCAAGGTCTGCTGACTACCAGCCTAACTCCAGATTCAATGAAGTATCTGCTTCAAAGGAATAAGGTGGAGAGTAACAGGGCAAAGATGTCCAGCATCCTTTCAGTTCTGTACATTTGCACAGATATGCACAAACACCATTCTTATATAACTGCATCCAATAAAGTAGCATATGCCTGTAATTTTAACCCTTGGAGAGTGGAGACAAGAGGATTATCAGCTACATACCAAATTTGGGGCCAACCTGGACTGCATGAAACCCTATCTCAAAAAAAGAAGAAGAGAACGAAAAAAAGGAGAAAAAAAGGAAAAGAAGTCCAGGAAACAAGTCACTTATAGTGGCTCATGCCTAGAACCCCAGCACTCAGGAGACTAAGGCAAGAGGATGAGTCCAAGGCCAACCTGGGTTACATACAAAGACTCAAAAAACAAGACAGGGCTGGAGAGATGGCTCAGAGGTTAAGACTGCTCTTCCAGAGGTCCTGAGNTTCAATTCCCAGCAACCACATGGTGGCTCACAGCCATCTGTAATGAGATCTGCTCTCTCTGGCATGCAGGTGGACATACAGGCAGAACTCTCAAAAAGGAAGGAAAAGAGAAAAGGAAGACTTGATCAGAAGTTCAGAACACAAACACCATCTGCTCACATCACAACAGTTCTTAGAGTTTACCTTGGACTCCGTCTCTGGAGCCTCTTCAGAAGCCAGTGCATCCATTCCCAAGCGAGTTCTTAACTCCTGGTTTTCAATCACAAGGCCATGAGTTTTCTCTCGTAAAAGCTGATTTTCTAACAGAAGTTTTTGGTTCTGTAAGAAAATCCAGAAGAGGCAACTAAAATGTGATTTGCTACAGTCGGTACCCTCAGTAAACTGATAATTCCTATGTTTATGCAGTTCATAATTACTGTATACTGGTGGCTAGTGGTACAGATCAGTTGGTAGGGCTTGCTGTGCCACATATGAAGCCTTGGGTTCAACCTCCATGTCTGCATAAAACTAGCATGGATGCTTCATGCCTGTAATCCCAGTACTTGGGAGATGTCAGCTGGAGGAACAGAAACTCAGAGACATCCTTGGCTTTACAGCAAGTTAGAGCCCAGACTAGGACACGTGTGGGGAAAATGGCAGGGAAGAACAATCAACTAAAACAAGCTGTCTGAAAATGTCCTAATGATACCTATTACTCTGCGGAGTATAAAATAAAGTGGGGGTGGTGGGCTATACCTAACAAGATAGTTCTTAAAAAAAAAAACTAATGATATGACCCACATTTTTTAAGAACCAGCTGGTGATTAAAACTTTCAAAAGAACAATAGCCCTTGCTCAGATTAGATAACAAGAGAACCCTATAAGGAAGGGCAGCTCTAGTGGGCCTTTGGCAGAGCCAGGAGTGCTGAAGGTTAAAGCATGATCTATCTGACCTGGCTAATCTCTGAGCAGTCTATTGCTAGTATCAGCTGCCAGGAGTGAGTCCCGTCTGTCTTCACCACCTATCTGCAAGGCTAGTTAAACTTTAAATCGCACTCTGAATTGTATTCTAAAGGGTTGCAGCAGCTTAGGATGGACAGGGAACCCTAAGGCCTGATGTGGAAGGGAAGACAGCGTGGCCTAAAGTCGCTTTACCTCTTCTTCCAAATCCACCACTTGCTGCTCCAGCTCGCTCATCCGGGCTTTCTTTCGATCTCGGGCTGTCTGCGCTGCTACTCTGTTTTTCAGTTTCCTGAAGGAAGACAAGGAATAACGAACTGAGTCATCTCCAGCTTTCCAGTATCTTCATTTGTAAATGTGGCCAGCTGGTGCTTTCGTTGACTTAACAGAATAAGGCTAAACAGTGGTAAACACACTGAGACTCCTCAAAAGGACAAAACCACAGCTTTCTGTCCGTGGACCTCTTGAAGGCTTGCTTGAGTCTCTCCCGTGTGGGTCTCATTTTACCACCGGGCTGACACATTCCCGTTGCGTCATAAGCATCTTCCCTCCTCCCCCGCAGCTTTCTGGTTCCAATTCCGTCCAACAGGCTCCGTGCTGGAGCGACATCCGTGAAGGCGCTACCGACCGTCCCTCCCCCAAGTTCAACGGGCTGCCGCAGGCTGGTGACTCGGGTCCCAGTGTTGAGTTCCCAAGCGGCTGCAGTGACAGCCAGAGTGGACCCTGCCCGGGGATAGCATTCGCAGAGGACTGTGCGTCAGGCATGCTCTGACCAGTGTCAGCCTCCCCCGACACTGAGCTCCAGACCTTCTAGGGGCTGCCACCTCGGCTCCGCGCCTCCCTCCAGGAATAGGTACTGGAGACGAATCTACGCCACCCTACAGAGCCCTCCCGACGGGCACACTCGAGAGGGTCCCACGCCCGGCCATGCCACCCCGCGCC